>JBBAGI010000028.1:0-50000 GCA_037127475.1 Arma custos | reverse complement strand
GACTAAAAAAAAATGTAGCATAATTAAAATTGTAAACAAACTAAATAGTAAAATTTTAAACTAAATCCTTATAATTAATTTATTTAAAGTACCTTTATGTAAAAATTAACTAATTACGAATTGCATATGACTTTAAATTACCATATTGAATATCAAATTAAGATAAAAACCATTTTACTTCATGTTTTATTACAGTACGATTTTATTTTTAACCGTATAAAACTTGATTCCTTAAACCATTAACATTAAAACGTATTTAGAATGGCTTAATAATTATAAATTAAATATTTGCTTCATAATTTATAATTACATTTTTTTTCATTTTTTATTTATTGATTATTAATCAATTATCAAATAAAAAGGAGTTATTTATTTATTATCGATCTATTTATTATTGATATTAAATAATCGATAGTATGTTTCTAGAAGTCTATCACGTGTTTGTGTAGGTTATAGTTGTTACCTTTATTAGGTGTTAGTGTTATTTAGTTGTTTATGTTCTGTATTTATAAACTTATCGTCAAAGGACATAAACAACTAAATAGCACCTATCTTTTATGTTATTTTAAAATTAATCAGACAGAAAATAATGTTTATGGAGTTTGGCGATGATTCAGATACTTATGAGACAGATAGTGATGAACTAGATGAAGAAATTGAGAATGAATTATATTCCGTTTTGCATTATAATGTTCTCTCTGAGGACATTCCTTCCAGCCTATTAGATAAATATGACATTAAGAAGACTGAGCAGAACGAGTTTTTAATTTCTTTGAAAAAATCCAAGCAAGAATCATTTGAAGAAGGAAACAAAGAAGCATCTGATAAAGACATAGCCCTAGACTTGAATGATGATAACTATGCTGAGCCTACACTAAGTTTCATAACAATCTCTGATGATGATAGTGATAGTGTTGTTATTTTAAATGAACCAGAATTAGAGGTGACTTATGTCAGTTCTCCTAGTGTAGTTGAAGTGAGTGATTCCTCATCTGTTAGCGACATGGGTGATGATATGATACTTAATATTGGTGACAAAACCACGTTATCTTCTATTTTTCCTGTTGACGATTCGGAGGAAGAAGTTGTCAAAGTTAAATGGAAAGAAGTCACAAGTCCCTGCACTTGGAGTGATAGTATGAAAAAATATTACAATAAACCATGTGAAAGATTAAAGAATTTTGACTATGAGAAAATCCGAGCAGAACTTAAAGGTGAATGAAATTTCATATTTTGCTTACATAATATGTGTCAGTGATTAATAATAATCTTTATTATCCGTTTTAACTATGGCTTGTGTATTTACTCATGAAAGGCAATGTAAGGTTAATTTCTTGTTTAGTATATCTCTGATTTCTGTGCTGCTCTCTTTATAAAGTTATTTCCAACTTTATAATGACAATTCATACGGGGCTTGTGTGTTTAGTTAGGACCTAATGTTCTAGGTCAACTGTTGTGCGAGGAAGTAATTCCGCCAGGATCAACCTCAACCAACAAGCATATAGCCTATTTTAGTATGCTATTATATATGACTGTCAAAAGGTTAAGGGAGCGATTCTTAAAATTCTAACTCTAAAGATACCGTTTGGAAATCTATTCTGATATGTTATGCTCAGAGCTATTATAAAAAATTCATTATATTTTATTAACTCTTAATCATCTCTCTACACAACCAATTGTCTTAGAAACATTAGTCTCTGCCATGTACGTACAGGTTTTTGTCTTTTTCTCTTTATAAATAAATTATATTTTATTATTATTCCATGTTTTTATAATGCAATTTCTGTGTTTTTTAGGTCATGGTGATTGGCATATCAATCTCTCAGATAGTTTGCCGACTCATCGCAAAGTTAAAAGATGCACAATCTGTAGGCAAACAGACCATCAAAGAAAGAATTGCCCACGTCGATTTGTAAACTGTCATATGTGCGGTAATGCTGGACACAATGAATCAAATTGTCCTTCTAAGAAGTGTTTAAATGTTAGTGTTTTGCAATGCTTATTAAGACCAATTTTCATTTGATTATTTCATTATTCTTGATTTTTTTTTAAATTATTCATTTATCTTAAGGTTATTTTATTTGGCATTTGTTCCGCAGGTTGTTGCTTCAAGTTGAGTTACAAGCATGATGACTTGCATTTTTTTAAATATTAAAAGGGAAATGAACGAAAAGTTAAAACTTGTGACTCAACTCGACGCTACAACCTGCGGAATAATTACACTTGTTTATTCAAGATTTATTGAACAAAGCACTTAATATAACAAGAAGTCAGTATACAAATATATGCTTTCTTTATCATAAATTATCCTTTTAGGACCACAATATTAATAATACAGACTTACTTCTATGTTAAATTATTGTTTTAGTGTGGAAGAAAAAATAGAGTTTATGTGGCTATGTGTCAAAGATGTGAAGAAACTAGATTCCAAGCTTGCAGTGAATGCAAACAAAAAGGTCATACAAAGGATATTTGTCCTGATACTTGGAGAAGGTATCATGCTACTGTAAGTTTTAATAAATATAATAATTATTTATTAATTTGTCAGAAAAGGGTTATCTTTCTTTTGTAACTATTGTTCATTTGGTCGCAGGCTTCAAACTAGTGACAACACAAGAATCACTAAAAAGGAAAATTTTACAGCTTAAAAAATAATATTACTTACAAAAGTACAATAGAAAGTAGTGATATTATCTATTCTAAATCAACCTAAATAATACAATAATTTATTATATGCTTCTGTTTTAACGAAGTCGTTTACATTTATTTAGAACTACCTTGTATGGGAATAAAAATTTATGAATTATTATATTATTCAATTGATTTTGAATAGTTGATTATTGTAAACTCTTGCAAGTAAAATTACTTCTTTTTTTTCAGTGGTTTTATGTGGTTGGTTTTTTTTATTTATTTGTAGTGTTTTTGTGTGTTAATGCCTGTTTCATTTATTTAAAAGAAAAAAACATATATATCTACTTTTACAGAAAATTATTTTATTATTTATTCTTTTAGGCTTCCACGACCACTATTATTACAAAAGACTGTTTATTTCTTCTGGTTTAGACCGTGTAGATAAATTTCTCGCCAACATTTCGTCAACTATGCTGCTGACTTCCTCAGGGCTGAGGTGAAAAACATTCATCTCAGCCCTGAGGAAGTCAGCAGCATGGTTGACGAAACGTTGGCGAGAAATTTATCTACACGGTCTAAACCAGAAGAAATAAATAAAGTCTTTTATTTTATTATTATTTATATAGGTTTTTTTATTTTATTATTACAAAAAATGTATTGTTGTATGTATCATTGCATAAAGGAAAATATTTATTGATATTATAATATTGATTTGTAACTCTTATTTAAAAAGGTAAAATTTTAAATTTTATAGTAAAATAATTGTTAGATATAGAATTTTAATTTGTCAAAAAGTTGTTTCGTTAACTTTTATTTAAAAAAAAAACCTTAAGATGTATTAACTTTTGAAAACTTTTCTAATAGATTTAGGAATATATGTTGTAAAAGTAAAAGTAAAAGAAGGCATTCTCCTCAAGTATTAAAATATTTTAATCAGATCTTTATTAAATTTATATAGGACGATTCTGGAGTGTACCCTTATAAAAAAAATCATTGGAATTGTGCTAGTTCTGAGTGAGAATACATTAAATAAAAATAGGGAATTGAGAATCCTTTATTGTTAGATTTTTAAAAATACGGTGCTTCCCTGTTATAGGGGTGCCACTGTAAGGTTTCCTGTGTAAGAGGAAAGCACCAAAAATACATATGCAATTTTTATTTTACTTAGTACTTAGCAAAGTGAATGAGAACTTTTTAATGAAGATGGCACCATTTTTGCATTTGTAACTTAATCCGGTTACAAGTGGTTTAATTTACATATGCCTAATTAGAATAAGTCTTGACATAACCATCTTAGTAGTTAAATGTCCTGTTCATAGACTCTAGGAATGATTGGTATATTTATGATAACTCGCCTTTCCCACACTAATTCTTTTATGCAAAAGGAGATTAAACAAACATATGCTTTATTTAAAATAAATTGTTTCAGACAAAGGGGGAGCTTGTCGTGAAAGAAAAAACCGCAAACCCAAGGCTTATGTGCTGCAACTGTGCTCAGAGTGGTCATCTATTTGAGAATTGTCCGAAGCTATACTGGTCTGTTTACCCTCCGACCTCAAGTCTTATTAAGAATACAGAAGAACTTGCACATAAATCTCCCAAAGGTCTAACAAGTAATCTTATTTATTACAATAATAGTTATTTTAAGATACTGTTGTCAGAACTGCTGTATTAAAGACCAATAATTTCAGAGTTTGTGCATTTTTGGCTTTAAACCAACTTAATTTAGTCCAGGAAATAGTTATTTTATTTTGAATAATAAAAATTGAATTCTCAAATAAATCAAAGACTAGAATGTTGTTCATATAAATTGTTTACAACATTGAAAAAATTTTAATGCTACTTACCAGGATCAGTGGGGAGAAGAATTGGCTATGTAGTAGAGTGCTGAGTTGTTGTGCCAAAGGTCCTGGTTTCAAATTTCGCTCGCTGGCAGACTTTTATTTAATCTGTTAATGGCTGTGAAGATGGATCCTATAGTATCTAGGACCCTCCTGGGGCTTACCCAGCCTCTATAATGTGGGTACCCATAATAAGGGGGGAAATCTACCTGTTGAGTTCAATATAAGACAAATCACAACTGTCCTAGAAACAGTACTGTCTCTACCATGTACTGAACCCCAGACCCTTCATGGAAACAGTTCATTGTCTGTCAATGAATTATGCTCATACAAAACTTTCGAACTTAAACAAAAAAAAATTGTTTTGAAATGTTAATGAAGATGTTTTAGATCACATGATATGGCATAGTGTTCTGGTGTTTAACACGTTCCCTGCCGCGTGGGGCGTATGCGCCCCACGCTGAACTTTCCGTTCAAGCCATTTGGTATTATCATTGTAAAATGAAGAATTTTTTAAAAATTCAATATGCAGTCGATCACGGGAATCTTAGTACTACTGCTGATGCCTTCATTTAATCGTGGGGCGTATACGCCCCACGCGGCGTGGTGGGCAATTTTGTTTTCTGCATTCTTCGCACTGCGATCAGTCATTTATTCGCGTGTCGTTGATACAATACCTACTGCTTTACTAAAACTGGGATTGATTTATAGTTCAGTGTGTTAAACGAAGGAAATACGGTACGTACATATTATTTATGTGTTATAAGTTCGGATATTTTACATTAACAAAAGGTTGCAATTTTTCCCGCCTTTTCTTCTTCAGACCTTTTCCAAATTTTACAATAATTACTCCTTATAAGCAGATATGGCCTCACACAGCAACAGTGTTTCTAGTGATGATTCTGACGTGCCACTCGCAGATATTTTAACAAAACGCCCTAGGATTGCACGAGGAAACCTTTCTGAATATTCTTCAGACAGTTCAGATGAAATCATACCTTTTCATTGCCTTTCCACACGCAGCACTCGCATTTTATCCAGTAGTGAAGACGAAGATACTGAACCTTCTATAAACAGTATGACTACTTCGCATATAGATTGGGCTGATCCCATCGGAAACCAACCGCGCCTTACGCCTTTCGTTGGTACACCTGGTTTCAAAACATGCAATCAAACTTACGAAAAACCGGAAGATATTTATTTTTTGTTTATGAGTGATGAATTTTTCGATCTTGTCGTTTCAGAAACGAATCGGTATGTGCAACAATGTCTATCTAAACAAACATTGTATCGATTAGATGAATGGATAGCAACTGACAAAAACGAGATAAAACGGTTTTTTGGACTTATTATGTGGATGGGAATTGTAAAGCTTCCAGAAATAAGTTTGTATTGGTCTAAAGATCCAGCATATTCGCAGACTCTTCCACCTTCAATAATGTCAAGAAATCGGTTTGAACTTTTGCTACGAATGTTGCATTTTAACAACAATGACAAGGAAAATGTAAATGACCGCTTGTATAAAATTAAACCAGTCATTGATATGTTGAATAAAAACTTTGAAAAGTATTTTGAACCAGGTGAAATTGTTTGCGTAGACGAATCTCTGATTCCTTTTCGAGGTCGCATTGTCTTCAAACAATATATAAAACAAAAAAGACATAAATATGGTATCAAATTATTTAAATTATGTTCAGGACCGGGATACACGCTCGCCTTCAAAATTTATTGTGGGAAAAAAATGGATAGAGAGAAAACAACGCCTACCAATGTTGTTCTATCATTGTGCAAAAGTATATTTGGTAAAGGCCATACAATATGTACTGATAATTGGTACACAAGTCTCGAATTAGCCAAAAAGCTAGTTGCTCAAAACACTCATCTGGTTGGAACAATACGATCAAATCGCCGTGGAATTCCAAAAGACCTACTTTTAAAAAAATTAATGCGATATGAATATATCGCTAAGGAAAGCAATGATGGTTTGACAATACTAAAATGGAAGGACAAGCGTGATGTTCTTCTATTATCAACGAAACACTCTAATGAAACTGTGACTATGCAGAAAAGGGGGAATATTGTTACAAAACCGAAGGTTATTGTGGATTATAATGAAGGGAAGTCTTCTGTAGATATCTCCGATCAAATGGCTTCATATTGCAGTCCTCTACGAAAATCAGTAAAGTGGTATAAAAAAATTGTATTTGAACTTTGCCTTAACACAGCTGTCGTGAATTCATGGGTTATATATAACAGTCTTACAAACCGAAAAATAACAAGCATCGAATTCCGAAAAACATTAGCAATGAATCTGATGTCGTGTAATAATAATAATAATAATTCTCCACGAATTGAACAAAGAAGAAAACGACACGAAATTAAAAAAAAGGAAGGCCACTTTAATTCGATAAGAAGGCGGTGTAAAATTTGTTACGAAAGAAATGTTAAAAAATTTGGTTCCAAATCGGCAAGGAACTGTACTGTAAAAGTTGTAACATTCTGCGATAGTTGTGTGGATAAACCACACTTATGTATGCCATGCTTTAACAAAGTTCATCGTAACATCCCTTTGTAATTGCATACAAAATTGAATTTAATTAAAATATTGTATTTTGAACTGATGTAAGCATGATAAAAAACTTATATGTGAGGATGCAACTTGCTTAGTAATGTTCAGCCAGGTATTTGTTAAACTAATTCCTAGAAAAATAAATTTATTCGTTTATTGTGTTATGCATGTTAAACTATACAACCTTTCCTTGATAATTATGATTTTTGCGGCATTTTATTTATTGTAAGGCATTCGCCAGAAACAAAATAATACAGGTGTAAAGCGTGGGCGCATACGCCCCACGCGGCCTGAACGGAAAGTCTTCAAAAAACGGTCCGGCAGGGAACGTGTTAATATTCTATTGATTATTGATTTACTTTAATATTATTATGAAGCTGAACAAAATTTTTGTTTGTTAAAATAATTTTTTTATTTTATAGGCAAGAGGCTCCGAGGCGAACAGGAAGGTTCGACTGATTTTGTAAGGACGCCGAAAAAACGAAAAATGGATAAGAAATATTGTGAAATGTCTCTTAATGAGCCGAGTTGGAATCGTGGTCCTTTTAATAAAAATTCATCTCACTACATGGACCAAACTCCTTCTCGTTTTGATCATCAGAGGCATGCTCCATTTGATAGAAGTCCTGCCCCATTCAACCAGAATCCTTCTCCATTTGGTAGAAATCCTGCTCCGTTCAATCAAAATCCTTCCCCATTCGGTAGAAATCCTGCTCCGTTCAATCAAAATCCTTCCCTATTTGGTAGAAATCCTGCTCCGTTCAATCAAAATCCTTCCCCATTTGATAGAAATCCTGCTCCGTTCAATCAAAATCCTTCCCCATTTGGTAGAAATCCTGCTCCGTTCAATCAAAATCCTTCCCCATTTGGTAATCGAACTTCTACTCCATTCGATGAGAGATCAACTCCATTCAATCAGAGACCAACTCCATTCAATCAGAGAAAAACTCCTTTCAATCAGAGATCAACTCCATTCAGTCAAAGATCTCCGTTCAGGAAGACATCTACTCCATTCAGTCAGAAATCTCCATTAAGAAAAAAATCGACTCCATTCAATCAAGCGTCTACACCAATCAATCAGAAATGTACTCCATTCAACCAAAATTCATCCCCATTCAATGAAGCTTCAACTTCATCCAAACGTTCCGAACCTACAACACCAAAGAGAAATAAAAAAATTAGATATTTCCATAATAATTCAATTAATAATAATATCAATACCAACAAAAGTTCTCCCAATCAAATTAAGAGCCCCAAGCAGAAGAAAAAGAAAAAGAAAAAAAAGAACTCTCCCCAATAAAAAATCTACATTGTATATATTTGTTATTAAAAACTGTACTATAAAAATCTATAATTAATTATAAGTCTTATATTTTATTAATGTTTAATATTTTAAGAGGGGGAAATTTTCACTGTAAAACTCAAAACTTGTGTTACTTTAGTTTCCTCCAAGTTTGTTCCTTTTCTTTAAATATAAAAAATATTTGTTTTCTATCCCTATGAATTTTATATCGTGAATAAAAACCTGATGTTCCTCCAATTTTTATTTTGTGATGTATTTGAGTAAATGCTAGTGGAAGAAATCTGAGAGGTATCAATTCGTGATAAATTTATTGATTATAAAAAGATAAGAATGTAAATATTTTATTTTAATTATATTTAAAATATTCATGTTTAGATTAGAATTAAAAATATTTTATTTGTTATTTATTATTTTGTATTCCATCATTTATGTTTCTAAACGCCATGTTATTGGTTTCTCGAGACTACTCAACCGACTTCATTGTGATTTGTTCCAAAAGTCAACCCACTTTTTTATTCTAAACTCAAAATTTATATCCTTTCATACTATATATTGCATTCTTCAGCTAATTTAGAATTTAGTTTTGCTAACTTCACTAATGATTAATTTTTAATTTAATTATAGACCATAAAAGAAATTTTTTTTTTTATCACTTTAAAAATAAGCTAGCAAAGTCAGTCCAGGAAGATGAAAGAGTATTGGAGTAGACGGAAGGCGGAGAGTGTGAAGAAGATTTGAATTATATTTGTGTTGTGCTTGCTGGCCGATTCGTGGAAAAAAAACTAGCAAAAAATATTTAAAATTGACAAATAAGAAAAGAATTTCATCGTAGATTATAATGATGGGCCTGACTATATCTAAATTTAAAAAATCAGTATTTTATGTCAAGGCTAACTAAATAAAAACCTTTACCAATACGACCCACGAATAGTTTTGAGTTCAATTTGTGTTATGGACTGCACTAATTCTAAGCTAACGGTAGTATAGGAAGTTGATTCGGCAAGATCACTCTCAACTGCCAGGTTATTCCCCGATAAAAGAAACTCATTTTATAGAGGCTGGGTGAGCCTGAGGAATGCCACCAGATCTGGGGCTGAGTCGCAATAAATAATTTATCTTTAACATCTGTTCTTGAACCCAGGAGCTACTAACAGTTAGCTTAGGAAACTATCAGTTGACAAGTAGTGATGGGCTAAACAGTGAAATCTTAATAACAGATTATGGCATAACCACTACCATGTAATAACGTGTTCCAGTAACACGTTATTTGAGTAACGTTTTATTTTATTGAAGAAAATAATATATAAATTTACATGAGAATAGAAACAGACGTAGCTGATAATAGCTAATTGCTAAAAAAAAAAAAAAAAAATTTCATTTACAATTATTGATTGTAAAAAATCAAACTTTGCTAATTCGCACAAAAAAATGGAAAAAATATCAAGTAAATATGTTTTAAAACCATAAAACTGTCTTAGACATTATTCAAGTGGCGACCCCTATGTTATCTTAGACGTTATCGGAACTATTATACCAATATAAAATATATATGGAACTATAGTATGAACACAAACTTGGAAAATACTGTAAAAGAGATTACTGTACAACAATAAATTATAAAAGGTAATTGATGATGAAAGGGTATAATGAAATTAAAATACTAATATAATGATAAGCTTTTATTAGATAATGAAGTACAAAAAGAATGAACAATTACTACAGATTATTAATTAATAACATAGCCTAAATAATTTTAATATAAAAAAAATAAACAGTTTCTCCAAATTAAAAATAATAAATATGTGTATTATGAAGTTCGTTATGAACATCCAAAAATTTAATAAACTAAAAGTTTCTCCAAATTAAAAATAATAAATTTGTGTATTATGAAGTTCGTTATGAACATCCAAAAATTTAATAAACTAAATAAAAAACAGAAACACAAAATATAAAATCTTTAATATTAATCAATAATGCATAAATTTGTTTTAAGTTAACAGGGATATATATTGATTTAATGTAGATTATTTATATATACGAATATACCAGTGCATTGCAGAAGGTAAAACAGGTATTTGTTCCTATTTAAGATCAAACAGAAAAATCTGCAACAGTATAGAACTATACTCGCTTCTTCAAAAGAACTACATTTAACATAAACTTTTTTATTTTTAAATATTCTAAATAACAAAACAACGATTGTCTCTATTTAACAGAAACCTTTTTCTGTTTCACAAGGTTTCTCATTATTAGCTTTTGGTTATAATTAAATAAGTAAATCAATTAAAATAAACAATAATTTAACACCTATAGCTTTAATTGGTTACACTTAAATAGTCATGTTACGGGCTACTGGGTATTAAAATGAATTAAACAATTCCTTAATTAAAGATACTAGCCAACGGCCATACCACGTTGAACACACCGGTTCCCGTCAGATCACCGAAGTTAAGCAACATCGGGCGTGGTTAGCACTTGGATGGGTGACCGCCTGGGAAAAACAGGCGGTAACCATCTGGGGAAAAACCGCGTGCTGTTGGCATCTAACTAAACCGTGCACTAAATAATAATACATAGCTGGCTGTATGGATGAATGAAAGGATCCAATGCCATAAAAAAAATTAAAGATACTAATATTTATTAACAAAATGATAAAAAGGATACTATTAAACCATTAACAATTAAATTATTAGACTAAGATAAATTTATAATAACAATATTCTAAATATTTATTATAACCTAGTCCTATTTAATTATTACAATAGTACAAGATATTACTAATTCTAGATGACTTAACTATTTACATAAATTTGTATGAATATTATAAAATTACACTACTAATTATTATTACAATTATTAACTGTTAATTAACACTTACAGTTCACTGTATTAATGTAAACTCTACCGTAAGACCGTAAGATTCTCTAAGTATGACAAACTGACACACAGTAACAAACAGAAACAGTTTATTACACTCGCGAGACTGTCACAGTTCACTGATACACTTATTACACTGGCCGGTTCAACACTGACACTCACTTATTATGAGATCATCACAGTGCCTTGTCTGCTCTACGACTAAGACTGACTCGCTCGAGGCGAGGGAAGTATTTAAATAGGCAAGGCCGAACATTTTAGAACACAGAAGGGTGGAGACAATTCTGGAATCTTCTTAATCCTTTTCCGACAAAAGGAGACGATTGAGAAGGTCCTAATCCTATTTTAACTTCTCCGTTTAAATCCGTGATATTTTTCCACGGTCTTAATATAAATAATTTATGATGAACAATAACATGTATAATTTATTCATTTTCCATATCCTGAATTGATAAAAGTAAATAAACTATCATGCCCCTCCCTATCAATATAGAGAAAAACGTGACCCATTTTATTCGAAAAAAATTCTAGAATATGCGCTTATTATGCAGTTTAGAGTAAATAACCTCCTAAAAGATAAAAGTAGTCAATATTTTATGGGCGAGTAGGAATTCGAAACTTAATCTCAATTCATACACCATCAAAATTTTCAAATTGACAAAATGGAAATTCCATTCAATAGTTTTTTACTTGCTAAGCATGAAATGCATAAAATGAAAATGATATAATTGATTTAAAAGTTAGAAATAAATACTGAGTAATCAATAGCTCCTTCAAGATATATGAAAAAAAAAATAAAAGATGATAATTAAATAGAATGTCACATGAGGGATTAATTAAAAATTTTAAAACCGCACAGGCTCGGGACAATCATTTACTTTCTCTGAAAAACGTAACCAAGGATTTTTTACTCCCATTCAAAAAATCTACTGGGCTGTGAACCCATGATCTAGGGCATGGAAGTATAGAAGGTTTACTGGTTACTTCATGTGTGAAGTGATAAAGATAATCAGCTTTAAATTTTACAACTCCAGTAATGACTAAATCATTGATATACTTAAACTAAGGTCAACAAACATATAATTAAGCACAAATAATTTTAAATATTTTTATTCAAATAAAGTAGTATGATAATTCAATAATTAATAAAAAAAATTCAAAGACCAAATAAATGTATTAAAAATGTTTTCCATATATTAATTTTCGCTACAAAATACCGAGGCTTCTTTCCATTACAACATGAGGAATCAAACGTTTCTCTTCAAAATCTGAATGATTAAGAAAGTCTGTAAAATCGATGAAATCATCGCTGTTTTTGATAGTGGCAGAAGCCAAATCTGAACTTTGTAAGAATGGTAGCCTTCCAACTTGCTTAGTTGCCCGAAGTTCGGCCATAACTTTTAATGGTGCGTGTAAACCTTGATTATTCCGGAGCATACCCAATTTAAGCTTTTCCTCCCTCAGAGAGTACTGAAAAAAATACATAAGAGGTTAAATAATAATGTCTTTTCAATATTAACTAAATTTAATTTAGGTACCAGGTCCGCAGGTTATCCCTTCGAGTTAATTATACGTTTTAACTTTTTTTTTTAATTTCCTTTATAATATTTTTGAAAATAAAAATAACTTAATTATTGACTGTATATGGTACTATTATTTAATGTCTACAGATTAAAGAACCAACATACACATAATGTTAATGTTATATTATCATATATATTTTGAAATGTTTGTTAAACATTCATTTCTTAACAGTCACCAAACATATATTACTTATGCTTCAATATGTAAGTTGAAACGATAACCGAAATATACACATTTTCCATAAGTGCAATCTTTTTTTCATACTAAAACTCACAACTTTTATTTTCTAGAATATTATGAAGGAAATGAATGCAGTGTTAAATCTTATTGTGACTTAACTGGAAGTGACAACCTGCAGAAATGATATTATATTAATATGTAATTTACTCACATTTCTTTCTGATAGCTCCAATGGATGCACTGCAGTTACATTCTCCTTAACCTTTTTGATTCTGAAGATAACAAATAAAAACTATAATTACGACCAAATACCCAAATTTAACAACCGAAATATATAAGTTTTTCTCTTCCTACTTACCCAAAACCAAAAGTGTCATGAACTTCAAATGGGCCTGAGACAAGTCCAAGTTCATTCTGTCCATCAAAGGGACCTTTAACGGGAGGTAGTCCAAAACTCTAATATAAAACAGAAATTAATTAAATAATACATTTATTTGTTTAATCATAAATAAAGATAAGAAATAAATAACAATCACGTACCATTTTAGCTATACTATGACCAAGCAACCTTTTTGAATACAAGTGATGGTAGGTTATACATCTGTTGTTACAGTGTTGAAAATATTTTTGCACGTTCATCTTATCCATAATTTTGTCTCACTATCATTTAACAACAATGATAATAATAAAAAAATTAAAGACTATTTTAAGAAATTATTGGGCTACTAGAAGTTTTACTATGACAAATTTTATTTATTTGTCTAATAAAAAATGCTCTACATGCGTGATTTTAAAAAAAAGAAAAATTTATAATTAAGTATTTAATTTATTTAACAATTTTATAAACCGACACTGATATTGTTTAAGAAATAGTCGGAACGTTGGGGGGGCGAAATGTGTTGACAGGCTTTCGAATTTGAGTTTGGGCCAAAAAAAAAAAAGTTTCACCTTCACCGCATTAGATGAAACTTATTTTAATATAACTTTATAAATTTTCTTTAATGCAGATTAAAATTAACAATATTTTTTAATACATTTTTCAAGTTTTCTGAATCCTTTAAGACATCATTTCCATAATTATATTTTTAATTATAATTTTGTATCATTTATAAAACAAAAAATCATTTGCAATTTTAACTGGAAATACAAAGTAATTTTTACCCTCAAAATATTATTTTGTTGGATAAGATTTTACCTTAAGCATCACAATCATTTATTCAATAATGTGGGAATGATTGAATAACCAATTAAATTAGGAAGTATCAGTATCTTGAAAAGTCAAATTAAGATTGCTAGAACTAAAACAATAACTGAACATCAATTCTTTTTAAAGGCTCTAGTACCTTTAAGGGATATCAAAAATTAATTTATTAAATATTATGGCAATATTTTTTGTTGGATAAATGAAATTAGGCACTTAATTATAGATTTTTTTTTTCACGGCAAATTCAGAGAGTTTTTATCTCAAGTATTCATATTAAAGAATTTAACTCATAAGCAATTAATAAAAATATTTAAAAAACCTGTAATTTAATTTTAAAAAATCTATTCCTTCCTAGCTTTATACAACAACCTTTAATAATGCGATTTCATTAAAGTACAAACTTTTTTTGTTTTATAAAAACAAATAAATAACCATATAAATATTTAAATTATGGGGATTATACATAAAATAAAGAAATAGGTATTTTGTAAACCATTCAAATATATTTTATTATTAAAGATTCTGTTCATATAGTCATTTAAAGCACATATTTCAGAATTAAAGTATAAATTTTTGCAGAATAATAAACATATATATAATTGAATTGTAAATGATGGTTACCAATAGTGATTAGTAGTTTTGCAACGCAGTTCTGGTTAACCTATAAATATGTTAATATAAACCACTACATACATTTAAGAACTAGTTTTCTAAGTTCATAATAGAAAATGTTTACTGTAGATATTTATTTGTAAACAACAGAATTATATAAATAGTTTTATATATAGAATTCACTTCGCTTTCCCTTCAGTTTTTTTAAATTTGAGCTGACAAAGATAGTAAATTAATGTGAATTGGATAAAGCCTTTAATAATATAATTATTTATTGAAACTATAATATATGTACAAAAGGTGTCAGTGGTTTCGACTGTGTACCTAATTTTTTCACCAACGTTTCACAGGCCAGCAGCATGTCTGGTGAAACGTTGGCGAGAAATTTAGATACACGGTCAAAACTACTGAAATCTTTTGTATAAATAGTGGCTGTGGAACATTAAAAAAGTATATAATATATGTATTTTTATATATTTTGAAATGAAAACTTCTGAATACCCAACAAAAAATCAGAACTCTGGTGTTTTATATGGTAAAAAAGGTAGGAAAAGGGTGACCTGTGGTCTAGTGGTTAGCTTAACAAACTACTAAACCAATGATCGCGGGTTCGTAACCCAGCTGGTGGCCCTGGGATTTTTTAAAGGGAGTAAAACGATATGTAAACGTAGAACAAAAAAAGCAATAATAGGCAAGTGGTATATGAGAACAATACTCGCACAAGCTCTTGTATATGCATGATATTGTCCTCATAGCAGACTCAGCCGCAGCATTAGAACAAGCCATCATAGAATGGGAAGCTGAGCTAGAAAGAAAGGGAATGGTCATAAATGAGGAAAAAAGCGAAATTATGCAGATAGGGCGAAATGTCGAAGAAATACACATAATCTGTAAGGGTAGAATTCTGGAGATGGTCTATGAGTATATGTACCTAAGTACAGAGTTGGAAAAATAACCAAGAAATATCAAATAGAATACAAAAAGCTAATGGTGTCTATTATCAAATCTGTAATACTGTCGTAGGGAAGAGAGAGGTTGAAAATAAGACCAATATAAATATATACAACTCACTGTATCTCCCAATCCTTATGTATGGAAGTGAAAGCTGGGCCCTACTTAATAATCACAAAACCAGACTGACCGCATACGAAATGAAATACCTGAGGAGAGTGCCTGGCAGAACCAGAAGAGATCATAATCGCAATGAACGGATCATAGAAGAAGTAAGGGCCCCACCATTGTTAGAAACCCTGGAGAGAAAAACGCTCAAATGTTCGGTTATGTGATGAGGATGAACGAGGAGAGGGAACCCCGGAAGTTTTTTTATGCAAAGCCGGCAGAGGGGTCGACCTCGGAAAACTTGGTTGGACGAAATCACCAAGCTAGGAGAAAACAGAGACAAGGAGTTGAATGCAATGAAAGCGTTGGCGAAGGACCGTGATAGTTGGCGTAAATGGATTGACGAGGCCTCTCCACACTGAAAAGCACCAAGGAGGAAGAAGAAGAAGTAAAAAATCCTAGGTTATGGCGTCCTTCGGAAGAGATATTAACGGTCAGGTACTCTTTAAAAATCCCTATCCTAATTAAATCTGGATAGGCAAAATTTAGATCTCCAACTGTAGCTGCTCCCATTGCAGCATAAAGTGACATTAAATGAATAAAAAAACAACAAAAAGTAAGCAACACTGCTTTGCATGACTTGTTTTATTATTGCAAATTGCTGAGAAGCATATTACTCTTATTAAGCAGCGTTAGACTTAGAATATGAATCTTTATTATATAGATTTTCAATTGTGCTATTAACCATTTTCTTTTTAAACAGAAGATTTTAAAATAAAGATTATACATAAAAGTATTGGGAGTATATGAAGGATATTAAGGATAAAATATTTAATAAATTAAAAATATGCATTTTATTAAAAATAAATTGAAACAGAATCACATCTTGGATAATGTTTTGATTCCTAAAATATGAAAACATTTTTCCATCACTTCTGCAGTGGCTTCACACAGCATGAGTCTGTTCATATGGACTTCGATTATTTCGCCTAAAAATGAAAAAGAAAAATATTAATAACATGGAAAAGTATATCTCCTTAAGTTAAACTAACTTGTGTGAAGGAGCAAATATTATCGTAGTACTTATTTTCCTGAGTAATTAGACTAATTATAACTATCCCAATTATACTACTTCTATTACATTATATTATCAATATTTTACCTCTAACCCAACTCATTCTCATCAAAGCTACTCAGCGAATAATTTTTTTTAATAGTGCGATTTAATTTAAACTTTTTAACAACTTATCCTTAAATTAAATCTTGACTTAGTTGATTTGTATCTTGCCTGAGTTTATTAACGAAAATCAAAAGTACAACAAGAAATGTGGTCCTGCACTGTGTAATGCAATAAAATGCTTGTAAAATGGCTGCACAACAGGAAACAGTACAGTCGGTAACACATACTGAACCCAAGACCTTCCATGGATTGTAGTAGCTCAGTTAAAAAAAATAAAAAAATGTAAAAGTATTCAAATCACAAATACCATTGTTTACCAATCAATTAGGCCATCAGCTGGAAATTCCGTACCTAACATGAATTAAAGGTAATGTAAGAAAATAAAAATAGTATACCTGATTTTCCATTCTTTTCTATGCAGTAACAAGAGTCATAGAATTCGGTGAAGGCAGTGGATAGTTCATACAAATAATCGCACAAGGAGTGCAAATAAAGATCCTTGGTAATTTTTATTAAAATGTCGTTGAACTTCAAGATCGTCTGAAAAAAATAAAATAAATTATAAAATTAAATTCTTACTTAAAAATACAAAAAGTAGATTTTAAGAAGTATACCTTTACTAGCTTCCATTCTTTCTCGTGCTCAACAGCGATTAATTCTGTTTTAGCAGCTTCTCGTATTTGAACTGACGAAATGTTTGCATTACGAGCGATCGACCTGATTCTGGTTAGCGCATATAATAAATATACTGCAGTATTGCCTTTGTCTTCCAACATCTGTTAAACAAGATAACGATTAATTCAAAACTTGAAAGTATAAATTTTGAAAAATATTTAAATATTTGTAAAAATGGGTCATCACTTTGAGTGACAATATCTCAATCCTTATTATTAGGGGGACCGGAAAGTATTGTCGTTTCTGCGCATGCCAATACTTGATTGTCATTTGTCAGCTCATTGTTTGGTTCAGAGGCGTACCAAAGACATTGTGAGGTTATAGTGATTTCTTTACTTATAGACAATTGAATTACAATTTTTTTTTGTAATTTTGGGTAAAATGGCCAGCCAAATACCAGAAGAGGTACACATCCGGCATTGCATGCTCTTTGAGTTTCGCAAGGGAAATAACGCAACAGTTGCTACCAAAAACATTTGCGATGTTTATCCAAATGCACTGGACATTCGTAAATGCCAAAGGTGGTTTTCCAAGTTCAAATCGGGTAATTTTGATCTTTCCGACTCGTATCGATCAGGAAGACCATCAGCGTTAGACAACGACATGTTAAGGGCGGAAGTGGAAGCAAATCCGTGTCAGACGATCGAGGAATTGTCAAACAGTCTCAACCAACCTTGGTCGACCATCCAAGAACATTTGAAGCAGATTGGGAAAGTAAGCAGAGCAGGTGTTTGGGTCCCGCATAATCTGTCCGAACAGAATAAGGCTAACCGATCAATCACATGCAACTTATTGCTTCAACGACACAACACAGAAGCGTTTTTTGATCGCTTGATCACAGGAGATGAGAAATGGGTCCTGTATGATAACCCAAAACGCAAAAGGCAGTGGCTCTCTCCAAATGAAATCCCTCGGAGTACTGCTAAGCCAGGTTTACACCCCAAAAAAGCGCTTTTGTGTGTTTGGTGGAGTATTCGCGGCATTGTTCATTTTGAATTACTGAAACCTGGACAAACTGTTACTGCAGACCTCTACAGCGAACAATTGCAGCGAGTCAATCAATCTTTAATTGAAAAGTGGCCAGCGATTGTCAACCGAAAAGGCGTCATTCTCCAACATGACAATGCAAGACCGCACTGCGCAAGGCGAACTCTAGAAAAAATTAATGAATTGGGGTGGGAGGTGCTGCCTCATCCACCATATTCGCCCGATGTTGCACCATCGGATTTCCACTTATTCCGAGCGCTGCAACACTTTTTAAGTGGCAAAACATTTGCAAATTTGGATGATATCCAAAATGCCATCTCTAGATATTTTGCCGAAAAACCAATTAATTTTTATCGATCAGGGATTGAAAATTTACTCACTAGATGGCAAAAGGTTATTGACAATCATGGGGAATACATCATTGATTAAAAATAAAGACTCGTTAAAAATGTATGTGTTTGTATTTAGCGTAAGAAAACGACATTACTTTCCGGTCCCCCTAATATAAAACAAAAAAAAAATCTCAAAAAGTTATATATTTTTACATAAATTATAAAAAACAAAACAAAAAAAAACACCAACCTTATCAAATGAAAAGACATAATCATTGATTCGGTTTTTACTAAGGTCAGCATACTTAATACATCCGTAAGCAACAGCTGCTTTTGCTTTCTCGAATTCATCTTCTGTGAGAACTGTATTTCTATTCCTCTCCTTGAGAGCTGCTTCTGCCCGCTGTACACCTGAAATATACGTACAATATATAATATTATCTTTTATATCAACTTTAAGGAATAAAAGGTAATTATTCCACAGGTTGTCGCTTTGAGTTGAGTCACAAGTTTTAACTATTTATTCGTTTCATTTTCCAAAAATACAAGTTATCATGAGCTTTAGTACGGAAAATAGAATGTAATTATTAGAAATGTTATATCTTAGCATATATCATTTAGGCTTCGAAATGTTAGTTGAAACTTTTATTTCTTGATGAAAAGATTACCAAATTCTATTCATTATCCATAATTACGTTCTCTTTTCCATACTAAAGCTCATGAGTACCTGTATTTTTGTAAAATATTAAAAATGAAACAAATAAAGAGTTACAACTTGTAGTAACTCAACTCGCAGCAATAACCTGCGGAACAGATACTGAATAAACTATAAAAATATTCAAATACCTTCTTCGAGGAGATCGTTAAGTTGTATTGTTTCTCCAGAACGAGTTTTAAATTTCTTCTTGTCTTCTCCAAGGACTACACCAAAAGCTACGAAATCAAGCCTTACAGAATTAGGGTTCCATATTCCTGCTCGCTGAGCACAACTAAAAATTACCTTGAAGTGTGTCGCCTAGAGAAAGATGCCGGCATTTTAAATTAATAATTATAAATAAATTTTTTTTTTTTTGCAAAAGTAAACATACTGTTGGTATTCAAACACACCTGTCCTGCATCAACGACATAAATCACCCAATCCGCCTTTTCTTCACGAATCCTTTGCGTAATGCAAGCCATATCAGATGTGTCGTAGGTAAACCCTCCATCAGATTTGACTATCGTCAATGGGATTTGCCCTTCTTCAAGGCCGAACATTACTAATCTTCCTTCGTCTACTTCCAATAAACCTATTGATTAAAATTTCAAAGTTAATAAGAATTTAATTATAATATTGATTTGTTTTGTTCATTTAATGTCACTTTTTGCTACTATGGCTAATCGGACGATGCTACATTGGGAGCTCTAAATTTTGCCTATCCAGATTTACTTAGGATAGGGATTTTCATAGAGTACCTGACATCATACAGGCTCGGGACCCCCATTTAACGTCCCTTCCGAAGGACGGCGTAACTATGAATTTTTAACTCCCTTAAAAAATCTTAGGGCCACCTGCCGGGCTACGAACCCGCGATCTTGGACAAAGTAGTTTGTTAAACCCTCCACTAGACCACAGGTTACCCCAAAAATTGATTTTATATCCTTATTAAACCAATGAGATGTGATCAACGAAAAACTTTTTATTGCATCTAAGTAACCTGCTCATAATATCAATCATACAATGTTATGTTTTATACTTTAATTATAATCTACTTCCATTTCACTTGCTCTATATCAATTTACCTACACTCATTGCAAAAAAAAATAATACAAGTTAACTGCTAAACAGTTTTCTCCGAACATTTTACCAAATATTCAATATTAAGTTTTTATACCTAAAATGCAGAAAACATATTGAGCCATCAGAGATAAAACAACAATTTTCTAATCAAAATGTAAGAAACATTCTTTTTTAAAGCCAAATTAAAAGGTGGGTTAATTGTATCAATGTTTGTTTTGCTTATTATATTTGTTATTGACCTAATTATTTAGAATTTAACAGTTTACCAACTGTTAATTTTTATCAAAAAATTGGTTTAACGGCTATTTATCATTATTGCTGCTTTTAATCATTTTCACTATATCAATTATTAGTTTTTAATAATTAATACGTTATTCATATATTATTTTTCTTTTTTCAACCCATTGTATCATATAAGCATCAGTCAATATTGTTTTCATCTTTAGCTTACTTATACTACTATTATAAAATTAATCGTACTCACAGGATCCTCAACACAGATCAACGGTAAAAGAGGAAAAAAAAGTAGCCATTTTTAGGATTGTTATAAAAATAAACAACATGGACTATTTTATTCTTAAATAAGATTAAGTATTAATTTTAATCTAAAAATAATGATTTAAGTAGAACCTAACAACTTAATGAAGAACCTTCTGGATAGAGCAAAGGCTTAGGAAAGGATAGAATCCTTCTATGGAACTCAAGCTATTTTGTTAAATATATCATCTTGTAAGAGAAGAATTGGTTGACTGTAACTTCTAATATAAGGAAGAAATAGTTGGGGGTGCAGTCAATAAAAACACCTTAATAAGTGTAACTTATTTATTGTGTGCTGACGTTTCGGCCTACAATGTAGGCCATCTTCAGGGCTAAGAGAGAGAAATAAACAGAAAAACATATAAGAAACGTTGCAGTAACAAGAATATGGTGACAAGTAATGTAGTAATGTGGTACAAGTAATGTGGAAATTAAAATAGTGAATAGATATGATGAAATAGTGAATAGATATGATGATTAACCACTTTTATATTCGTTATCTTTAATCATCATATCTTCATTACTTGTCACCATATTCTTGTTACTGCAACGTTTCTTATATGTTTTTCTGTTTGTTTCTCTCTCTTAGCCCTGAAGATGGCCTACATTGTAGGCCGAAACGTCGGCACACAATAAATAAGTTACACTTATTAAGGTGTTTTTATTGACTGCACCTCCAACTATTTCTTCCTTATATACCATCTTGTATTTGTTTATTTAATTATATTTACATTATTTCACTTAATTAATAAATCACTGCTGTATAAGGTACTTACCTTTAGTTTTTAATTCTTCAATGATTTTGATCATTCGACTGTGATAGAAAGATTCACCCCTTTCAATTAATTTTATATCTAGTTTATCATAGATTTGTTGAAAATCTGCAAGAAATCAAAAATAAATTTTGTTTATAAAATAAAAAATAATAGTAATAAATAAAATGCTTTATTTTTTAAAAGTAATACATTTCTTCCTTGAACATCAGGAAAAAAACACCCCAAGATGGATCATGCACGCAACTTAATAATAATTAAAATATTACTTTAAAATTTTTTTTATTAATTGTTATATTTTTATATAGATAGAGAAAAGATTTAATAATAAAAATAAATGAACATAAAACAATACCTTTACGGGAAATATCGCATATCATCTTCCAAGCTTTAGTATAGTTTTCATCACCATTTTGAAGACTTACGACACAGTTATACGCCCGTGCTTTAAAGTCTGGATCAGAATCGAACCTTGCTTTAGATTCTTTATAAAAGCCTTGGAGGTCAGCGATCGGAGGCGAGATCGAAAGGTAATCAGGAAACGTATCCTAAAATAGAATAATATTAATTTTACAATGCAACAGAAGATTATTTTATATAAACAATATAAAATAGTTTAATAGCTACCTCTAAATGTGCTATAAGCATTCCGAATTGGGTTCCCCAATCTCCGACATGATTTAATCGTAAAACATCATGTCCAAGAAATTCTAAAAGCCTAGCTATACTGTCTCCTATAATTGTTGACCTATAAACAAATAACTATATTATATAATATTTATGAGGAAAATTATATAATAAAAAAAAAAACCAATAAGGTCACCCCTAAATTCGAAGACCCATTGTAAATTAATTAATAGCAACTCTAATTCAGTAGTGTTGCAAAATTAACCAAAAAACAACATTGTAGAAAAGATTTTTATTAAAAGGAAATGAGAGAATGTGCAACATTGTGAGCAGTACAATAATATTTATATGAAATAATCTGAACCAGATTTCTTTAAAGTCCACATAAATGTAATAAATATATGTATAAATAGGTACTTGTGTATTAGCCAGTCTGCATGAAACCTACCTCCTAATCCCTTGTAATCTCTTCTTACCACTCCTTTCTCTCATTTGAGTTATTTGTGTGTGCGTTACTGAATTCTTTTCTGCATTTCTTTTTTTCTTGCTAATTTTGTTTATTGTCTATTTAAATGTCTGTACTGTTTATTAAATTTAACACTGTGGTTTTGTCTATTTACTTTTGTTACTGCCTATTTAAAATTAACAGAATAACAATTTAGGAATAGCCTTCTTTAAAATAAGAAGCTGTGAAATACTTCCTGAAGGTCGGAATAATTCCAAAGATGAAATCATGTGAAAAAGGTCATCAAATGGGTTTTGACAAGAAGATGAAATAGAGATGTTTTAGGCGAAAGCATAGAGAAAACATTTATATAAGAAGGGTAATGTGGTTAGGGTGGTCTAGAATTAGCATTTTATTAGTTTCAATTTCCATTAATATGAATAACAATGGATATAGTTAACAGCATCTGAATTATTACTGTTCAGGTTGTAAGCAAACGATGGATAACAGTCCCTGCAGACCGGCTAATACACAAGTACCTCCCTCACTCTCTCTCTCTCTCTCTCTCTCTATGCATATGTATATTTACAGCCCCATTGAATAAGTGGTAAAGTCAGATTTTATCCAGAGAGAGTTAACTGCTTTCAGATAAGCGGAATCATATCATACTTATAGTCTTTGGCTTTAAATGCAGTTGTAATATAAGTAATAACTTATTTTCAAGCTAATGCCTTACTTAGTCCCTTATTCAATATAAAAATAACTCGATTCCGCTTACTTAAGTACAAGAAACTCGTTATGCAAAACATTAGACTGTGTCTGAAAGAATTAGTTTGTTTGTGGGTAAAATAATGAATGTTGAGAGTATATAAAATCAAAAATTGAAATATAAAAACCATACAGGATCAATAGCAAACATAATTTTCTTTTAGCCCACCTGAGATGGCCGACATGCAGCTGCTTTGCAATATTTGGTGAAGAAAAATCAACTACAACCTTCAATCTTTTTTCTAACGGAGGGGGGCGTATTCCTACAACAATTTGTTGAGTCACGATCTTTTGGAAAAATTCTTTTTTTAGCCATAAATTAATGAATCCAGCGGGAACAACCTCCACCTTTTCTAACAATGGAGTACTTGGTATCTTCGCAGCGATTTTCTTTGCAACTTCAACAGGCGATATCTTCACACCTGTAAATAATTTTGTATTTTATTAAAGATCAATAGCAATATCAACTTATAAAAAAGAGAAATAATAAATATACTGTGAACAACAGGACAGATATACATAGTATGAAGTATATACATATCGTCATGAAGCTTCTGTTAAATAAGATGCTCGTACACAACACAATTCACCAATTACAGATTCAATATTTTTGATATTAAGAATGAAAATAAGTTTGGTAATGTAAAAAACATTAAAATATATAATGCACACTGGCTATACTTCAATGCACACAATAAATAAAGCATTATTATTATTTTGGCTCTACAGTCCTGCAAGAACCCGGACCTCCAACACCACAGCCGACCAATCTCCGTTATCCAGTGCTTTCCTCCTCCAGTTTTGTACACCCAGCAGTTTCAGGTCCTTCTCGACATCATCCAGGAATCTGATCTGAGGGTGTCCTCTGCTTCATTTACCATCCGGTTTCTCATTGAGCATTTTCCTTGCTTTCTTTCCACATGTCCCATCCATCTCAGTCTGGCTTTCTTTATCATCAACACCATGTCCGGCTCCCCATATAGCTCTATCAGCTCCTCATTCTTTCTTCTTCTCTATACACCATTTTCGGTGTACAGAGAAGAACCTACACTCCGCCCCAGATTCTTCTTAATGTTTTCCTTTCCCCTGTGTTGACCATAAGTTCTGATTTTTTGGTCAGAGGCCATGTCTTGCACCCATACATGACTATCGGTCTTACTATGGTTTTGTACAGTTGGATTTGCATTCTTTTAGAGAGTGATTTTAACTGAAACATTCTTTGTAGTGAGGTATAATACCTATTTCCTGCTGCTATACTGGCATGTAATTTTGTTATCAACTGTGACCACACTTCCCAGGTACTTGAATTGGGAAATAAAGCATTATGTTTTAATAATAAAACAGTCTTTATTTATTCTGGGGCAAGTCCCTTTAGAATAACAATACAGGTATTAAGGTATCCGAGAGTGGTCTGAAAAGTTTCTGCCGAACATCACCAATGTTCACCAAATGGTGCTAGATGATTGATGAATTGAAGTGAGAGAGATAGCAGAAGTTATGAACATGTCAAAAGAACATTAAATCAACATTTAGATATGAGAAAGCTGTCCGCACGTTGGGTGCTGCATGAACATCAATGAACATTTCCAACACTCCGTTGGCGCAGTTTAGGCGCAATAAATCAGAGTTTTGGCGCCAAATAATTACTGTATATGAAATTTGGATACACCATTATACGCCCGATACAAAAATACAATTTTGCAGAGAAAAACGCCGAGTATTTTTTGGACGGGTTACAGAGATGGGAGCATTGCTGGAAGAAGTGTGTTGAGTCACAAGGAGACTGTTGAAAAAAAAAAAAATTTCAGAAAAAATGTCTTGTATTTTTGTTAGGTCGGAAACTTTTCATACCTCCCTCGTATAAGCTATTCTGCCTTAGAGTATAATGTCATTATATTTAATTAATTAAATTAACAAATCAGAAAGAATTAAAGAGAAACAATTGTCAGTAACCTCCAATGAACAATGTTTAAAGAATAAAAGAAATAGAAATGACAACAATAATTATAGAGAGAGAAACAATTGATAGTTACATATGCATGCAAAATATTATGCCAATTAAAAAAACAAAACAAAAACTACTTAGAATGTTTTAAATAACAAAAGTACATTTGAGGCATTCAAGATCTAAACTGAATAACTCCAAAATTTGATTTTTTCAATTTTTTTGCTAGTTTAATAAAGCAGTTTCATCTAATATGACACATTATCACCTTATTTATCATGGTTTTAGTTAAATTCTGAACGTGAAGTTTTGGGAGGATAAAACTATTTTGTAAAAAATGTGAATAAGTAAAGTTTTGAAATGTTAAAAAGTCGAAATAAATCAAAAGTTATCCACTTTTGATCACGAATGCCTTATTTATTTGGTTATCGGAAAAAAACATGATATTTCAAAATTTTTCAGCGAGCTTAATCCTTAGAAAGTTTTTTAAATCTCGAACATTCTTCATTCTTAAATCTTCACTGTATAAAAAACAAGCCTGTTTTGTAACTTAAAACTTATATATATATACTATTTAATCTTTTTAAATTCATAATGTTGACGATTTTTTATTGGATAATTGATTGGTTATTGTGACAGATAGCTATTAACTATATAAAATTGAATAAAATAAATAACGATAATTAACAGACCTTTATCTTTAAGAATTTTAACAACTTGATGAGCGGCGTTGAACTGGTAATCACCAAATTTGGGATTCCCCGGGACTTGTACAGTCTGATTTAGGCCAGTAATATCAGGAAATGCAGCTTCTAAGCCAGTGGTACAAATATCACTTAGTATAACCTGCAAACCTCCGATATTCCCAGAATCATTTACACTAAGTTTTCTCTTGTTGTTCTGCTGTTTCTGTTCTTCAATGGCCTAAGAAGTGAAGTTAGGTTTAAAGTGGAACCATAATGTACATTTAATTGATAAAAATCTACATATAGTAAAATTTTTGTTTCATATTAATTAGTTAAGCTTGCCAACAATAATATGATTTAGCCTATAGAACATATTTAATAATTAATTTAATTACTCACATTCTTTAGAATATCTATCCTGTATTTCAATTTTTTATTTTTTACAACTAAATCATTGACAGCTTGAGATTTCGATTCATAGGTTGACATCAAGGCGGAATAATCTTTTTCATTCAATAGTTTAACCCTAGATAATAGATCCATTAATATTTTTTCCTGAAAAAATTAAACAAAATTAAATTAGAAACTTATTAAAACATTCGTGAATAATAATAATTAGTTGAATTATATATAAATACAGAATTAAAAATGCAGACAATGAACAATTGAACTGCAGAGATACCAGAATTACAAAATATTCAGCTATATATAAAAATTATTACATTTCTTCAGATTTATATGTACAATATAAGTTAAGATGCAAGAAAACAATAAATAAAAATAAAATATTGAGGCCAAAAAATATGACTTTCATTTCATTTGTAGTGAAACTATTAACAATTAAATCAAACAATAAAAATGTGATGAATATCACACTCAAGTGAACAAAATTAACTAAAATTAAAATTGCTCAAGGCAAAGATAAAAGTACATGATAATTCAGCACATAAAATCAAAAATATACATTTTCAGTTGTGCATTCTATTTTAGGAAACATCTTGATGCATCTAGTTCACCATGAAAATGGCATAATATTTAAAAACTAAAGTTCAAACATAAAATAGACAGGACGATTTTTTCTATAAGTCCTAATAGTTATCACATAAATGTCATAATGTACATTAATAGGCTAACATTACCTTTTGATTAGTTTTATCTACAACAGTTTGAATTGAACCAGACATCTTTCATATTATTTACAACTAAGTTATTCACAATATTGCTGTTTTGTAGAAAAAGATAATACAGTAAACAAAATCTTAAAGTTTTAATTTGAATTGTTGCTAGTCCTTAAATTTCACGTGTCAAATATAACAGTTATTACCTTCCTAACAGTGTTGCTTTATAGGAGTAAAAGTAGATAATTTACACTCCTATTAGAAATATATTAATAATTAATTAATTCGTAATTGAAGTGATATATAAATTTGTAAAACACCTTATCCATCCATTAAATAATGTATTGAAACTGGTTTATTTCTGATAAAAACGAAATAACTAAATTTGAAAAGATTTTATATAATCGATCGATAATTTATAGTAAATTCCTGTAAAAGTTTGTCATATAGAATATTTCCAAATTAAGCTTTAAACAATTTTATTATGAACTAACTGACTATAGCCTTAATACCTACTAAATTAATACAATTAAATTATTAGTAGGCATACAAAATAAAATAAATAACATGTAGTTATTTTGGAGATTAGATTCACAGACTTTAACGAGGTAGTAAAATGGTTCATTTAAAAAAAATTATATACTTTACCTTATAAGCAATTTACTTTCCAGCATCAAAGGTTTTTCCTTGGAATAAATAACTTTTTCATGATTAACGATTTAAAATAAAATCAGTTGGTGTGAAAATGATTTATCTATTAATTAAAAAAGTTACTCATAAAGGAGAGAAATTCTTACAGTTGTATTTTATTCTTAACCTACAGATGCCCAAAGATCTCTTTTTCTCAAAGCCGCCTTTTTTAGAACCTAGCAATGACATCCTAATATAATCTAAGGAGGATGATTATATATATATTAATGATATTTTCCTATATTTTTGTTAAATAGTATAAAAAATACTTGACACTTTAAGATATTAATTTAAAAAAAAATATAAATTATATTGTAAACTTTTATAAGTATTTATGTAAACAATATTAACATCTTAAAAATGTATCACTTTATATATTATAGATTACTCTTATTTGTAATGAAATTCTTGATGATTTAAAAATATTTAATTTAATAAATATTTTTTTAGTTCATTTCAACAGTAGTAGTGATTGTTAAGGGTAAAGTTACATTTTTCCATAACCACTTTCTAGTTATCAAATTAATAATTAATTTAATATTTGCCTTTGAAGTATATTAATAAACAAATTTTCTTATTATGATTTAAATATAAATAAAATTATTTTGCAGTAATTTTATTTTTCGCTCCAAAAACACTTCCGCCTAATTGAGTTTTTTCTTGCCAGTTGAAATGGCTACTCCGTAGTAGTCGTTTCTATTCGGTTCTTTCGCTTAACCTTTTTGTGATTATCCGCTGCCGGTTGCCTTTTATTTTAATATTTTGATTTATTTTAATATTTAGTGATGTGTGTGTGTGTTTTTATCTTTGTGAGTGTTTTAATTTTATTTAAAAAATGAAAGTGAAAAGACTTGAATTCATTTGTATGTTGAATGGTATGTGGTAGACATTTCTTAGTGTGGTCATGTTCATTTTGTCATTTATTTATATATAATTAATATTTATCCAGTATGAATTTATGTTTAATAATTACTTTTCAACTGAATAGATATTAGATTCGATATATAAAGATTTATATACCGAATCAAATATATATTATAAGGTGAAAATTAAATTACTTTAATTACTTTTAATTCGTTTCATTTGGATTATTTTCCAAAAATACTAGTTACCCTGAGCTTTAGTATGGAAGAGAGAATGTAATTATGGAAAATGTGTATACTTCGGTAATCATTTCATTAAGAATTGAGCGTTTCAAAAACATATATCATCAATATTATTATAATTTATTTTATTGTTAAAAGATATAATTTTTAAAATATTTTATTTGAAAAGAAAATATTTAAAAAATATTTAGAAACTTCGTTGAAACTTTTATTTCTTGATGCAATGATTACCGAAACCTACGCATTACCTATTATCACATTCTCTTTTCCATACTAAAGCTCACGATATCTTGTATTTTGGAAAATATTAAAAATGAAACGAATAAACAGTCAAAATATATCTAAATCTACATAAATTATAAAATATAATTATTATAATATACAAAATGAAAATATATTTAAAAATATATATTTAAGATAGATAATAAAATATATTATTAAATTAATCCATTAAAATATTAATTTGTATTTTTATTGGAATTAATTTAGATGTTTCAGGAGACTATTTGGATTATAGTAATTGAAATAAAATGAAATATTTGCAGTAGTTTCCAAAAGGTCTCTTCGATAATTATATTAGATCTGCATCCGCTAGCAAAGATGGCGGGCGCTTAAACGAATTACACTCTTTAGTGTATAAAAAAAACCTAACAGTCAGTTATTCTCTGGCCACTATTTTAAATTATATACATAAAAATATGGTTTTATCTCTCATAATAGTAGTTTATAATGCGATTTTCGTTTAAAATATAATCTCTACGTTTACCTTAGAAGTTAGTAAATTGATTAAATTTTTTATTAAATTAACATATATTTAAATAATATTTTTTTCCTTATGCAAAAAGATAATGCTTTATTATAAATTTCGTATTTTGTTAAAAATATGGATTATAATTTAACTATCTAACTGGATGACTATTGAACTCATCGACTAATGAACTTAAAAAATTTTTTAATATTTTAAATATGGACTTACATATTAAATATGGCGATTATACTTATATATTGAGTATGGTAAGTATAATATTATATTAAATATGAACTTATCTGATTGTCTAGACAATGGACTTCAAAATTATAGTATCATTTTAAAATATCGAATTAATATTAAAAATCGTATGGATGCACGATGGAAGTTATGAGAAAGTGAAGCAATTATTGGTATCTGTTCCCCAGGTTGTCGATTCAAGTTTAAATATTAACTGTTTTTAATATTCCTAAAAAATACAAATTATCATTAGTTTTAATATGAAAAAGGGAATGTAATTATTGGAAATGTGTAGATTTCGTTAATAATTTCATTAAGAAATAAAAGTTTCGGTACTTGTGTATTAGCGAACTGCCACCGCAGTTATATTTTATAACAGTTATCTTGGATAACGTTTTTAAATCTATTTATTGGGTGGGGTTAGAATTTTAATTTTTTTAAATAATCATCAACAATTAAAAATCGAAAGAATTTATTTAAAAACAAAGTATAACCAAGATAGATATATCATTAATATAAACTATATAATATCATTAATATATAATATATATTATTAATATATAATAAGTTAATAAATATTATTAACTTATATATTGATTATTACTTAGTTAACAAATATTATTGTGAATAAATATATAATGGAATATATCGTGAACAATTAAAAATCAAAATAATTTATTTAAAAAGAAAGTAGTCAATCGGATTTCTGTGGAAAATGGCCGATATACAGTTTAATATGGATTGAAAACAGTCTCTATTGTCTTTCACCTGATGCACATTTCCAAAAGTTTCGTTGACCAAAATAAAGATTCATTTCATACGAATTGGTACAGTTTCGTTTTTTCGGTAAAATATTTCAATCTTGAAAAAATAAAATTTCATCTTCTGTTTTTGGCAAATCCCGAATACGCATTTTCGTAGCACTAAAAATAAGCAAACAACGGATCTAGAACAAATCTGCAAACAAACAAGAAATCAGCAACAAACAAATAAATTCTTTTGATTTTTAATTGTTGAATGATTATTTAAAAAATTTAAAATTCTAACCCCAATAAATATATTTAAAAACGTTATACAAGATAACTGTTATAAAAGATAACTGTTATAAGATATAACTGCGGTGGCATTAATACACAAGTACTGATGATGATATATGTTTGTTAAAACATCATCTAGATGAAATGATTTTAAAATACCCACGACTCTTTTCCCTACTAAAGCTCATGATAATTTGTATTTTTCGAGAATACTAAAAAGGAAACGAATGAACAGTTAAAACTTGTATTTCAACTCAAAGGGACAACCTGCGGAATAATTACCCAATTATTTTTGAGAAATCGAACACCGTTAAAAAGCACTGTTACTCTAAATGGTTAATGAGTTTCAACTGATAGCTCATAAAAACTGCAGAACTTTTAGTTTTTGTAACAGTCTCTGTTATTTAAAGTTGAAATTAAAAAACAACAGTTAAATAGTGAAGAATAATCTTCACTATGGAATTAGCTTCAAAAATGTTTATGTTTAATACACGTTTTTTTCTATTTTTAACTTTTATTTTGCTATTATATGTTTATTTCATTTGCCATTATGTAATTTTGAAATCAGTTTCACAGGTTGCCACTTAAAATTGAATCACAACAAGTTTTAACTGTTAGTTCATTCCTTTTTAATATTCTCCAAAAATACAAATTATTGTGAACTTTTGTATGGAAAAAAAGAATGTAATTATGGGAAATGTGTAGATTTCCGTAATCATTTCATCAAGAAATGATTACCAAAATCTACTTATTTCCCGTAATTACATTCCCTTTTCCATACTAAAGCTCACTATAACTGTTGTTTTTTTTCCGAAAAATACTAAAAATGAAACAAATAAACAGATAAAACTTGTTGTAACTCAACTCAAAGGACAAACTGCAGAACAGATACTTCCTTATCCACTTTTAATTTAATTTTGCTTTCATATTTTGAGTATTTATCTCTATTTAGTTTTTTCATTATAATTTGCATTGCTAATATAATTAACCCATGTTTCATATTTTTGTAGATTAACACAGCAAAGAGGAAAATTGAAGACAAGTGGATTAGGATACAAGGTATTTATATTTTAAAAATTAGATTTTTCACACAAACAAAGGTGTTTAATAAAGTGTAAAGGGTGAAGGTTTAATGTGGAAGTTATATACGTAATAATATTAACAACCGAAGAGTTTTTATATTCCAAAAAAATTTTGGTTGAGCCCCTGATTTCTTTTGGTTAAATAGGTCATGTCTTTATAAAATTTTAAAACACAAGCTTTATTAGCCATTTTTTTCAAATCTTGAAATTTTTAATATACCTTCCACCAATAACTTTAGTATTTGTTATGTCCAACAAGATTTTTTTTAATTATTAAGAAAGATTTTTTTTTGGTGGTGAGATATTTTAATTTCAGTCTAATTTTTTTTTTTTATGCAGTTATTCAAGATGGAGAAGCTGTTTAAGTGGAGCCCTACCCTATGGAGGAATTGTGCAGTTGTAGGTCATATTAATATATGCACATTATTAAAATATTAAATATATTGTCGAGAAAAATGCAAAGTATTGAAAGTAAAAAAAAAAAACACTTTTCAGGAGAGTGAAAAATCTGTTTCAAGGTTCATTCAGAATCAGAGCTTATTATCAAGTGTATTTGTCATTAAACATTGTTTTTGTGCACTGTAGGTGATTCTTTTTATCAGGTATCGATCCTAAAGCAAATACTATAAATCAAAAACAAAAAATATGTTTTTTTCACATCTGATACGTTGCGTTTGTATCAACGATATGTTCTTTTTATTAGTTTTTTTTTCTATGTTTATTACTTTATAGTTGTGGGCATAAATAATTTATCTAAAAAATTTTAATTTGCTCTATTTACATTTTATAATAACTGCAGGAGGTAATGACTATTTTTACTTGATTTTATTTAATAATAAAATCATAATTTAATTAAAAACTAATTTGTATATAGTTCATTATATTTAAAAGAAACTAATCGGTAATTTTGCTTTTTTTCAAAAATGAAATTAGTAATTCAACTAATTATTGAGTTGTATTTACCTCTATTTTTACAATTAAATAATAATAGAATTATTGTAAAAATAAAGCAAATATGCATATATGGTTTAAATTATCATTTTCAGCTTTTAAGAAGAAATTTATTTTCTTAAAATGTAATATTTGAATGAATTACTAATGTTTATTGTTATATTTATTATTTATATTTCTTTTTATGCTTGTGTGCTTAATATTTTGAGCTACATAACAATATGTAGGTTTTACAGAGTAATGATGAGGATATAAAATTTTATCTAGACTTGTGGTCGTCATTTTCTTTTCATTTTATTGATATAGATTCATTAATTTTAGCTGTACTTGAACTTATATTACAATGTTTTAGATTTTTACTAGATTTTTCCTTCATTTGTTCTTTTTCTTCGTCTTTGACTTACTCTTTTAACATTGCTAGTGTTGAGGAGAGTTCACTTATTCAAATAGTTTAATTTTTATACAAGAACCATTTAGGCCATAAAAGTTGTTTGGAGCTGAAACGGGATTCAAAGAGTTATAAATAAGTGAGTAGCTAATTGAATTAAATGCAGATTAAGGAATCATAAAATATAAGGTTGTATTTATTTATATACTGCATTGTAATTTTCATAAGACAAAAAATGTGCTGTTTTTTATTTTATCTTTGATATAATTTAAAATAATAGGAAAAATTCCTTTTTAAAAACCTGTACCACTACAAACCTGCTATATTGGCTTTACTGCCCAAGCTATGATCACAGGGAAATCAGTCAGATCCTTTGATCTGAATATATTTAAATACTAAAATGGGATGCCACCCCGAGATCGTTATAGTTAATATATATTAATTTTATGTTATTAATATATAAAAGACATATATACTCTTCTCCAAAGGTTAACGTGGTTGACTGACCAGGAGTTGTTTATTAAATAAGAATAATTATAGAAGAACATTATATTTATTGGTGCTGATCATGGTTACAGATGTATAAAACTTATCCACTACTTACAATGAAAACGGGAAGCTATAGGTGACTTATGATACATGGGGCTTCATTCTGCATCCTCCTCCTTACGTCTTGACTTGACTGCTGCTTACCGACGACTGCCCCCTCTCTTCAAAGTAAAGTAATGAACCCTAAGGATCATTTTACTCTACCTGGCCTATGCCTCTTATTGTTATCTATAGCAAACCGTGGAGGGTCTGGGTTTTAGTATATGGTAGATACTGTTTTGTTTTTTGGACAACTGTTGTGCAGAGAGATAATGTGTCCTAGATCATGCTCATCTGCAAGATTTTTCTCCCTTATTTAATGCTTTTATAATATGTTTTTTATTAACATATAGATTTTCCTTCTAAGCCTGGATGTGTTTATTTTCTTTCTTTCAAATGAGAATATTGGACATTCCAATGGCTTCAACTACTTTCCTTTGCAACTATTCTGCAGGTTCTTGCTCTGGGTTGAGTCACAACAAGTTTTAAGTTTTCATATTTTCCCTTTTTATATTTTCCAAAAATACAAGTAATCGTGAGCTTTAGAATGGAAAAGATAATATAATTATGGGAAATGTGTATATCGCGGTAATCATTTCATCGAGAAATGAATGTTTCAACAAACATATTTCATCTACACATCGAAACATTTGTCGAAAATTTCATTTATTGATGAAATGATTACCAAAATCTACTCATTACCCATTATTACATTCTTTTTTTCCATACTAACACTCGCGATAACTTGTATTTTTTGATAAATATTAAAAATTAAATGAATAAACAGTTAAAACTTGTTTTAACTCAACTCAAAGCAGCAACCCGTGGAACAGATACCCTTTTCTTTATGTAAAATCAGTTTTACATGATTGTTGTTCAAGTTACTATAAGCAGTTATTAACCGTGGAATATTTACCCATACTTAATCAATAGAGTGCAGCTTCTTCAGTATTTGCTAATTCTTTCATTTATTATTGTGTTTCTTTAACTCCCTTAGTTTCGGTACTTCTCTATCCCATTTATTTAGCCATCTTATCCTACTTTAGTTTTTTTTTTTGGAGTTTTATTTAGAGTGTTTGTGTGTGTGTGATTAATTAATATGCTAAGTTAATTTTAATGCTGAGATACTTGAACAATTACTGACCGAGCATATTACTGTGTGAGAAGCAATAAAATTTTCTTATCCTTGTCCTTTAAATATACCAAATGTTTCTGGAGAACGGGTGCAGTAAAAAAAACACCAAAGAAGTACCAGACTTATATTTAGTTAGTGCCGACGTTTCGACCTACAATGTAGGCCATCTTCAGGGCGACTAGGAGAAGCGGCTGGGTGAACCGGCTAACCAACAATCAATATCTGGTTTTTATTACTTTAGTATTCATTAAGTACTCATGGAGCCTTTCATAATAAAAAATGTACCTACCGAGCTGAACCTAGTTGTGGGTAATGGAGCTTATGATAGAGGCCATTGAAATCAAAATTAAATAATTGAAAGATTATTAAAAGCTTTTGTTTAAGGTATAAAAAGGCAACGGTGTCACTAAGAAAATTAAAAAAAAAATTGATTTTTGTAAGAGTAATGGCGGAGAGGTTAAATAAAAAAAAAATCAATTCAGGTCTCAAAATGTCTCTTTATACTCCATGGTCATCAGCATTGACCTTTTAAAACTGTTTTTAGATTCAATTTGTACAAGAACTTTTTTTATTGTTGCCTCTAGTTTTTCTAATGGAAATTAAGTAGGTTTCTTGAAACTTAGTAGCTTTTAATAATTGAGTAAAACTGAATATCTACTTTCTTTTTGATTTATTATACAACCGTTATTACAGAACTTATAGTTCAGGTTGTAGTCTTCATATTTCTCCAAAATCTTAAGAAATATGAAAACTATAACCTGAAATGGTTTTTAATCTATTACTGGGATCTATCACTATTTATTTTTTTGTAGTTAGAAATTGAGTTATCCAAAAGAATAATGGAAAATCTCTCCAGGGACGGTTATATTTAGTTCATCTGAAGTATTTTAATTATTATATTATTATTAAAATATTATTGTATTAATTAAAATAAAATTATAATTGTAAGTATACTTTTTATTTTGAGTTTCCTAGTTTCAAGAAGTGCTGCTGAGAAAATGTTTACTCTTTCAATTCTTTGCATGTTCAATTCAATTCATTATTAATATTGTTGATACTTGAGTCCATGATACGACTTTATTATCATTATAGTTGAAAATAATTATGGAGAGAAAAAAGTTGTAGAAATAGTTGATCAAAGATATGCCGAGTAATATGGAAAATATCCTACTTTTTATAACCAATAAAGTAAAAAAACAAAAATATGAAAGGTGTTGGTGCTTAGTAGAGACTGCACCGTTTCTAAGCCAACAATTGTGAAGGGATGTGATTTGGCCGAGATCATGCCATGCCACCAGGATTTTCCCCAAATGGGGATACCCAGTTTATAGAGGTTGGGTAAACATTAGGAGGATCTGCAGATCTCAGAGTTTCAATAAACAGCAGTTAATAAATTAACCAAGAACATATGAAAAACCTATCTTAAGGTTTTTGAACATCTTTCATAACAGTCAGATCCCAAAATTAACAGCATCTTATCACCAAATTCAATAACCTATACCACAAATTGTTTCTTTAATATTAAATCTACTAATATTTACTATGTTGTCATTTCAAGTTGAATTACAACAAGTTTTAATTGTTTATTCATTTAATTTTTAATATTTTCCAAAAAAATACAAGCTATCATGAGCTTTAGTGTGGAAAAGATAATGGAACCTTGGGAAATATGTATACTTCGATAATATTTTCATCTACAAACTTTTATTTCTAGATGAAATGATTACCGAAATCTACTCATTACCCATAATTAAATTCTCTTTTCCATACTAATGTTCACAATCACTTGTATTTTTGGAAAATATTAAAAGGGGAACTAATGAAAAGTAAAAAAATTGTTTTAACTCAACTTGAAGCAACTACCTGCGGAACAAATACCAATAAATGCATAAGTATAAATAGATAGAAATCCTATCTACCTTTAACTCCTGTCATCCTCACATTCATTTAACGTTAATAACACCCTACTTTTCCTACAACTCATCATCATTACAAACCCTAGATCCAACACATGTAGAAGGGGCGATCCTTGGTCTAGTGGTTAGCGTAACGAACTACTACGCCCAAGATCGCGGGTTCTTAGCCCTGCAGGTGGTCCTAGGATTTTTTTAAGGGAGTAAAAAATCCTTAGTTACGCCGTCCTTCAGAAGGGAGTTATAAGCATCCATTTGCTTTTATTGATAGCACACATTTTTTATTACCTTCTTTTTATTTTATAAGTTACAAGGCATCTTATTAGGGGTTTTTGTTTAGGTTTCTTATTATTTTAGTATTGGTAAACCAGATCATTAAATTCTCTATTGCTATCCCACTGACTGCTGTAGAATAAATCCGATACTTAGGATTAAATCACGACAAATGTTTATCTTGGAATCCTCATACTAGACTGAAAAGACAATAAACTCCTCACATAAGCAACTTTTTCAATTCCTGATAATCCTCCGAGGCATCTGAAAAGAAGATGGTCTCGTGACTTCTTAGTTGAATTTTATATTACAGTACTACCACTGGGTAGTTTCTCTATTTGTCTTTATCCATGCCACTATGTATCATTAATACTATTTACTTGTTGTATTATTATAATACAGCTGTAAATTTCAAGAATAAATTAATTTAACAAAATTGTCTATTGTTAAAATATCAAATAATCATTCAGGTCAAATGTCCAGATTATAAAATTTTATTTCTTTATTTTAAATGTTGATAGATTTTCTTTTTCTTTCTGTATATGTAAATATTTATTTCGATTAGTAAGTTTTTATTTAATGTGTATTTTTCTCTCCCTTTGATCTGTTTATTATTAACTCTACTTTATTGTTTCCTCCTTTTTTATATTTATTCTTTTTATGTTATTTGTGATTTTATTCGCTTGGTTTTTAAGTACATATATGTTTTTATGTGTATATATGTTTCTGTCAAGAAAGGTAATCATTTCGCAGGTTGTCGCTTTGAGCTGAGTCACAAGTTTTAACTTTTCATTCGTTTCCCTTTTAATATTTTCCATCAACAAGCTATCATGAGCTTTAGTATGGAAAAGAGAATGCAACTATGTAAAATGTATATATTTAGGTAATTATTACGTCAAGAAATGAACGTTTTTACAAATTTATATCACCTATATTTTGAAATGTTTTACTCAATACCCTTATTTACATTAAACGAATAAATAGTTAAGACTTGTACCTAAACTCGAATCAACAACTTTCGGAACAGATACCTTTTTTTATAATAAAAGTTTGCTGTACTTAAGGGACAAAGCTCCAGAATAAAGACTTTTTTATCCTATCCTATTTTAAAATCTTAGTTTCCTACATGCCCTTCATATCAGCTGTTTTTTTATCTTAGAATTTTTTTAAAACTCTATTGAAATTTACAACTGTATACAGAATACATCAAGTAAATATAATGAAAGTAAATCATGTCCAGAGACATAGGCGAGTAGAGAAACTACCCAGTGGTAGTACTCAAATAAAAAGTTTGGCTTACAAGGTCACGAGGCCAACGTTTTCCCAAGCGTTTGTAAGTACCGGACCTGTTCTACAAGAATCAGTGGGATGTTATTAATCGATACAGTAGGGCAGGAAGTCTTTGGTTTACGATGGAGGTATCTTAGAATTTGTATAGAAACGATATGATATATTAATTTTTTCACAGATTGTTGTAAAACTTTTTATTCAAGGAAATCTGGTTTTATAATACTTAGTGTTGGTTCGCTACACGGCCATATTGCGCGATTTGTATAAAAAACTTCTTTAGAATTCCTCATAACAGTTTTCAACTTCGGGAAACTAATATCAGGAAAATAATTCGAAATACATTGACGAAGTTATAATTTTTTTATCTGGGCTTCGCCAAGATAGTTTTTTTTTTTTTTTTGGAAACTTTACATTCTGTCCAAGAAAACGCATAAAAGAATAGTTATAGGCGGATGTCCGAATAATAAAGAATTATTATTATTAAATTTGAATTATTACTTAATAAACTAAAAAGGTTTTGTTTGATTTAAAGTCCTAAACAATGTGTCCGGTTAATAAATAAATAAATAATGTATAATATTTTTTCTATATATAATTTCATCAAACTATTAATATTATAATAATTTATTTAATTGTTATATGATATATTTTTTTAAAATATTTTATTTGAAAAGAAAAGATATGGCCATGAATATGTATTCATTATATTCATTTACAAATTTTGTTATATTATTCATGTACACATTCTCCCCGTGTATACATCGCAAATTGCGATAACACGGAGATGTAGGATCTGTGAAAAGAATGGATAGAGCTGGCCGAGAAACGTGCCAGGGTGGCCGAGATGGTTGAGGCGTCACTACGGAGAAGTGAAAAACCCGGGCCATATCTTTTCTTTTCAAATAAAATATTAATATTATCATTTCATAAAATTAAAAATGTTTTTTCAAATTTAAATTCTCTTCTCTTTTTCCATACTCACTATAGCTTATCGAATTGGTAAAGCTACCGTGCGATATGATTAGAGGAGAATTTTCAGAAGAAGTCACATTAGACTTTTGACTACATCTGAATTTGGATGAAAATATATTTATAATATGATTTTATGTATAGACTTAATACTTAATAAAATATAACAAATCAATATTAACCAATGTAATAAAAATATAGCAACCTCAATCTCTTGTGTTTTTGTATGCTTTAAAAAGACATATTTAGTATCTTTTGATTTAGTTTTACATAATTTTACTGTCAACAATTTTATAAAAACTTTTTTTTAATAAATATAAAATATTTACCATTACATATGTATGAAATACCTAGCAAAGGAGATATTGAGATAGCGAAAATTTTCGGATCTGAGTTTTCAAGTAAAATAAGAAAATTATTATTAGTTAAAAAAAAACTTAAGACCACGCGTTTATAGTTCCTCAGGTTTTTTAAAAACTAATATTCGTTTCTACTTTTTAGTTCGATTAGGTACAAAAGCATGTTTTTTTAAACTATTTTTTTGTTGTAAAATATAAGAAGCTCCACAGCTAATCCTGCCAGTGGTCATATGCTTGTCTCCATAATTAAGCATAGATGCCTTAGTACTTGGTACAAGGCACTACAGGGTTCGGATATGAAAAATCGCTAATCCTTAATGAAAAATCCAGATCCTGGTCTGGATATAAGACTAACTTATAAAGTTATTGTTTACTAATTGAAGTAATTTTCTATTTCTTAATTATATTTTCTATTAAAGAGTGATTTATTAAAACTATTATTAAGTCTAACTGAAGAACAGTGTTACAATGTTATACCAAAACCGTTCAATTACTCGTACTTAATTACTTTAGTACTTAATTACATTAGTACTTTTGTGAAGGCCCGATCTAACACACGTGTTTCGTGTGTTGGGACATTTTCCTCCCGTTAGTAATTTGATTATCTAGCCTCTGGTACTACCTCTGGGGTATTTCGCCTCTTTTTTGTCAGGGATAATTACTGATAAGTCCCGTTAGGAAAAGTTTGAATAAAATCTAATGGAAATGTATGTAATTGATGAAAGATATGTATTGACTGTAATTCTTTAATTTCCTGTATTGAAGAAATTATTGTTTAATAACTTACTTAATTGTTTCATTTAACGTCACCTTATTATACTATGACTAATGAGTCGATGCTTCAGTTTTAGTCCTAAATTTTGCCTATACAAGTTTAATTAGGATATGGATCTTATACTAGTACCTGATATCGCAAAGGCTTATGACTCCCATTTTACGCTCCTTCCGAAGAACGGCATAACCAGGGATTTTTTTAAAAAATCCTAAGGCCACCTGCTGGGCTGCGAACCCGCGATCTTGGGCATATTAGGTTTTTATGCTTGATACTATCCTACAGTTGATCATCACTAAATAGGGATTTAAAATATTGTGATTCATAAATCTATTTTATTAAGAAAATAAATAAAAACTTATAAAATACTGTTACGGGCTACTGGGTATTAAAATGAATTAAACAATTCCTTAATTAAAAATACTAATATTTATTAACAAAAGGATACTATTAAACTATTAACAATTAAATTATTGAACTAATATAAATTTATAATAACAATATTCTAAATATTATCATCTAGGCCTAACTCCTATTTAATTATTACAATAATATAAGATTTTACTAATTCTAGATAGCTTAACTAGTTACAATAGTTTCTATGAATATTATAAAATTACACTACAATTTATAACTAATAATTAACACTTACAGTTCACTAGTCCACCGACCGTAAGATTCTTCAAGTATCACAAACTGACACACAGTAACAAACAGAAACAGTTTATTACACTCACGGGACGGTTACAGTTCACTGACACACTTATTACACGGGCCGGTTCAACACTGACTAGTTTATCACACTGACACTCACTTATTACACTTATCACAGATCTTCACTGGTCTACTCTCAGGCTAAGACTGACTGCCTCGAGTTGAGGGGAAGTATTTAAAGAGGCAAAGCCGAACATTCTAGAACTCGAAGGGGCCAGATAATTCTGGAATATTCTTAATCCTTTGCCGACAAAAGGAGACGATCTAGAACCGTCCTAATCCTGTTTTAACTTCTCCCGCTGACGGAGTTAAGCCGCTAATCCCCCGCTTCCGCCTTCCTTTGTACGCCCGTAACACTGCCCCCTCCTTAAAAGTGCTCTGCCCCAGAGCATAGTCCGGAGAAATCGGGCAGTTATGAGCTTCTGCTGATGGAGACGCACTTTCTTTCCAGGGGTTGAACGTGCACACCAATATGGCAATTCCAGAGTTGGCGAATGTCTGTTCGATCATGTCCCTGACAATCTTCCAATCCAAGCCGTCGTATCCACAGCCCAACTTCGGAATAGCGAGCTTAGTGAAACGCAGTCTCAGAAGCTTACTCCGAAGGTCGTCGAGGCTTCGCCGCAGTGCGTCATATGTCGGCTTCTGATCAGTGGCACGCTTGGTAACCAAGTAAAACAGGTGTCGTCCTTCGTGCGGCTGGTGGAGTGCCTTCCCGACACTTGGTGCTTGGCGTTCCAGCTCCTCAGTTCCGCCGAACTTCTTCCTGAAGACCGTTGCAATCCCTCGAGAAGTTCTCAGATCTTCGGCAACGCAATGGGCCAGAGAATACTCCACTGGTAACGAGAAGATATCCCTGTAGATTACCTGAGTTACTCCACGAAACCCTGGTACCTTAGTATTTGCAACTGGGTCATTATTTGTCTCCACATTGTTTAGGTACCTAACCTGCTGGTCTTCTGCCGGGCCATGGTCTCCTTTGTATGGCGCCAGTCTATTGAAATGGACTACCTTGGGTTTTCCTTTAGGCTGCTTCCTGATCCTATATATGACGTCATTGATCCTCTTGACGATCTCAAACGGGCCGTCCCAGGAGTTCTGAAGTTTAGGTGAGTAGCCTCGCCTTCTTCTAGGATCATGTAGCCAGACCAAGTCTCCAGGTTGGTAGCCACCCTTCTCAGCCCTGATGTCGTAACGCTCCTTCATTCTGTCACTGGCTCCCTGGATGTTTGTGCGAACCTTCTCGTAATATGGATATTATCCATAATAATGGATATTATCCATTCGCTTCCGTAGATCCGAGACGTACTCCTCTCCGGCAATTTCCTCATCAGGCTTGAAACCGAATTTCAGATCACAAGGCAACCGAAGTTCTCTGCCGAATACCACATTTGCGGGAGTCTGCCCCGTTGCCTCACTGACTGAACTGCGGTAGGCCAGCAGGAACAGGTGAAGATACTGGTCCCAGTCTCGCTGATGGTCGGAGACCACTTTGGACAAATATCGACCCATAGTCCTGTTCATGCGCTCCACCATGCCATCGGATTGAGGGTGAAGAGGTGTCGTCCTGGTCTTCCGTATTCCCAGTGCTTCGCACATCCCGGAGAAGACTGCAGACTCGAAGTTTCGTCCCTGGTCAGAGTGAAGTTCCATGGGTACTCCAAACCTACTGACGAGCTGCTTCACCAGTACGTCCGCAACCGTGACTGCCTCCTGATTCGGAAGGGCGTACGCTTCCACCCACTTGGAAAAGTAGTCCATGGCCACGAGAATATACCGGTTACCTTCATCCGTCACAGGGAAAGGGCCAGCGATGTCGATTGCTATTCTCTCAAACGGTGCTCCCACGTTGTACTTCCTCATTGGGGCCTTCTTTCTTCTTATGGGTCCGTTAGAAGCCGCACAAGTCGCACAACGCCTGCACCAGTCCAACACATCGTCATTGAGATTCGCCCAGTAAAAGCGTTCACATACCTTTTCCAATGTACGGTGAACTCCAAGGTGGCCGCCAGATACTCCGTCATGAAGTTCCCTGAGTACTTCGGGCACTTTACTCTTTGGAACGATGAGCTGAAGTCTGCGCTGATCTCCTTCCGTGTTCTCCAATGCCCGTTTCAGCAGCCCGTTGTCCACTAGAATGGAGTCCCATTGGGCCCAGTAAGTCTTTACATTCTTCGACATTGGAGCAACATCCTGCCAGGTTGGTCTTCCTTGCCCTGATAGTTTCCACTGTTTTATTTGCTTCAAGTCCGGGTCCTCGTCCTGTTCCTTTGACACCTCTGCATCCTGCCAACTGTCCATGACCACCGTTGTCCTCAACACTGATGCCTGCTTCTCTTCTTGTCGAGAACAATGCCCGCAGTCTTCGCCACAAGGCCTCCTTGAGAGCGCATCCGCATTTCTGTGACTCGTTCCAGCACGATGAGCAGATTCAAAGTCATATTCTTGAAGGCGCTCTATCCACCTCGCCACTTGTCCTTCTGGTGACTTGAATCGTAGCAGCCACATTAGAGCCGCGTGGTCCGTTCTCAGGAGGAATCTTCTGCCGTATAGATATTTGTGAAAATGCTCTATAGATTTCACCACTGCCAGAAGCTCCTTCCTTGTGACACAGTAGTTGCGTTCCGGAGCTGAGAGCGCTTTACTGAAATAGCCAATGACCTTTTCTTCTCCATCTTGGAGTTGAGAGAGGACGCTCCCAATAGCGGTGTTGCTGGCGTCTGTATCAAGTATGAACTTGCCCTCGGGACGGGGATAGCTCAGAATAGGAGCACTACTCAATTTCTTCTTCAACTCCTCAAAGGATGCCTGACACTCGTGATCCCAAAGGAAAGTCCGTTTTTCCTCGGTGAGCCTGGTAAGAGGTTTTGCAATGTTTGCAAATCCTTTCACGTACCTCCTGTAGTAGGTGCAGAGGCCGAGAAAACTTCTTACTTGGTGCTTATCTCGAGGTACTGGCCAGTCGGTGATCGCTGCCATCTTCTCTGGGTCAACGGCAACTCCGTTGTCTGACACAACATGCCCCAGATAGTTGACTTGCCTTCGGAAGAGATGACACTTCTTCGGGTTCAATTTAAGGTTCGCTGCACGCAGTCGTTCGAAGACCTTCTCCAGATTCTTCAGATGGTGAGCGAAGGACTTTCCCAGCACAATGATGTCATCTAAGTATACCAGGCAAATTTCCCAAGAGAGACCTCTTAACACGCTTTCCATCAGCCTCTCAAATGTTGCAGGAGCATTGCAAAGCCCGAATGGCATTACCGTAAATTGCCAGAGTCCAGTACCAATCGAGAACGCTGTCTTCTCTTTATCTTCAGGTTTCAATCCAACCTGCCAATACCCACTGCGGAGATCCAAGGTAGAGAAAAGTTCACACCCCTCCAGGGTGTCCAGCGTATCATCAATCCTGGGGAGCGGATAACTGTCTTTCTTGGTGACGTTGTTCAGAAGGCGGTAGTCTACGCAGAATCTCGTTGTGCCGTCCTTCTTCTTCACCAATACAACAGGAGACATCCAGGGGCTACTCGAAGGCTCAATGACACCATCAGTCGCCATCTCCTTGATGATCTTCTCGGCGTCCTCCCGTTTGGCTAACGGCAGCCTCCGCGGGACCTGTCGGATGGGCTTAGCATCCCCGGTGTCAATCCTATGTTGGACGATATCCGTTCTATCCCGTGGCCCTGGGCTGATCTCGAAAACGTCCTGCCATCGGGTAATCATCTTCTTCACTTCCTCGCTTTGTTCAGGCGAGAGGTCCCGGCATGATTCGTCCACAAATCCAGTTAGTTCTTCCGGCAGTCCTTGCAGCTCGGTGGGATGATGTTGCAGCGGACGTACTACTGAGGTTGCGGTTGCACATTCCCCGACCGGTGTTCCTTTGTTCAGCGTTACTGGGAAGCTGTTCAGGTTCAGTAGCCGAATCGGAGTGGTACGTCCGACCTTGAAGAGAGACCTTGCAACCATTACGCCGCGCCCGATCTCCTGTTCTTCTTGCCTTCCCGGTTCAAGTAGCACACATTGACCCTCAGGTAGAGGCCCTTCGATCGTCCCATGCGCTATGATTTGGCTCCGTGCAGGTAAAGTGGTGTCTTCCTGTAAGCGCACTCGTGCGTAGATGTCCTTTCCCTGCCGCAGGATGACTTCTTCGTCTCCCAGCGTCATCACCCCTCTTGCCATATCCAGCTTGATCCCGCATGTGATCATCAAGTCCATGCCTAGTATGACATCTTCATCAATATCTGCCACGAGAGCGCGGTGCTTCAGATGTTGACCCCCGATGATGAAGTAGGCAACTGTCTCCCCGTAGACCTTCGCTGGCTCTCCTGTGGCAGTCCGTAATGTCCAAATCGATGGCAACATCTTCTCAGCAGGAACTGTCTTTGAGCTCAAGATTGTCTTGGTTGCGCCGGTATCCAGTAGCAGACTTCGCAGCTGCCCGTTCACCTTCCCATCAACGTAGAAGCTGTTCGTTCTGCTCCCTAATGACGCAACTCTACTGGTCTTCCTCGGGCCTCTGGCGTAGCGGGCTGATAGTTGTTCCTCCCCATCAACCCTACTTCGTTCCTGTGGCTTTTCTCGCTTCTTGGATGGACACTTGCTTCTAGGTTGTCCAAGTTGGCCGCAGCTCCAACAACGTATCTCCTTCTTACGGGTCCTGAGAGCCTCCAAAACCTTTGTCAGAATGTCTTCGACGCTAGGGGCTTTATTAGACTCCGCTCCTGCTGCTCGAATTCGTGCATGGCCCCGTACTGACTGCCTGATAGCCTCGAACTCCATGGCCTGAGATAATGCGTCTCCTAGCGTTTTTTGGCCGGGCGAGCTTAACTGCTTGTTGCGTCTCGGGGTCCCGAAGTCCGTCCAGGAATTTGTCGACAGCGAGGCTCTCGTAGACATCATCGGTGACCGATGGGAAGGCATTCCTCACCAGCCGGGCGATATCCGCTTCAAATTCCTGCAGCGTCTCGTTGGTCTTCTGGATCCTGTTTCTCAGCTGTGAGCGATAAAGCTGGTCCATGTGTCGGTGGCCGAAACGCATCTCCAGTCTTCTAATCAGCTCCCCGTAGTTAGACCGCTCTGACAGTGGCATCCCCTGCAGTACTCCCAAGGCGTCTCCACGCAAGGCCAGGCACAAAGCTGAAGCTTGGGTCTCTTTTGACCACCCGTGGATCGAAGCCGCAGTCTCGAAGAGAGTCATGTAGTCCTCCCACGGCGTCTTTCCGTCGAACACTGGAATGGTGTTGTGAGTAGGTGGCGTCCCAGCATTGGCGGGCGTAATGGTGCTATGAAGGCCGCCGTCGGAGAAACGGTCGCTGTCGTTCGTCGGTGGGTTGCTCTTGCGTCCCTCGAGAGCTTCTACTCTTAGCCTAAGTTCGTTTTCAATAGAATTCAATTTTTCTCCTAACCTAGATTCTACATTAGCTACTTTATCATTTACATCGGCTAACTTATTACCAAAATTAGCTACTTCATTATTTACACCGGCTAACTTATTATCTACATTAGCTAACTTATTCTCAACATTTTCCATTAACTTAGTCTCTAATATGCCTAACTTAGACTCTAATGTATCCAATAAATCACTTTTCACAGTACCTAATTCATTACCTAGCTCATTTTTAACATTGCTTAACTCATTTTTCACAGTACCTAATTCATCCTGTACATTATCTAGCTTATTATCTACATTGCTTAATTCATTTTTAAAAGTTGCAGACAACCTGCTTAAATCGGTTTCAAACAGAACGTCATCTGGATTTTCCCCTGAATCTACAAAAAATTGACGCAACCTCTGTTGCAGTACACTTTTAGTTCCGGAACAATCAAGATCACGTTCCTCCAATTCACGTTTCAAATCCGCAACTTTTAAATCAATCAATTTAACACTTTTAGAAGCCATTCTTCATACAGTAGCCCAATAATTACAAAATACAAGACCAAATGCAAAATAATAGCAATTACACAATTATCCCACTTCTGACACCAATTTGTTACGGGCTACTGGGTATTAAAATGAATTAAACAATTCCTTAATTAAAAATACTAATATTTATTAACAAAATGATAAAAAGGATACTATTAAACTATTAACAATTAAATTATTGAACTAATATAAATTTATAATAACAATATTCTAAATATTATCATCTAGGCCTAACTCCTATTTAATTATTACAATAATATAAGATTTTACTAATTCTAGATAGCTTAACTAGTTACAATAGTTTCTATGAATATTATAAAATTACACTACAATTTATAACTAATAATTAACACTTACAGTTCACTAGTCCACCGACCGTAAGATTCTTCAAGTATCACAAACTGACACACAGTAACAAACAGAAACAGTTTATTACACTCGCGGGACGGTTACAGTTCACTGACACACTTATTACACGGGCCGGTTCAACACTGACTAGTTTATCACACTGACACTCACTTATTACACTTATCACAGATCTTCACTGGTCTACTCTCAGGCTAAGACTGACTGCCTCGAGTTGAGGGGAAGTATTTAAAGAGGCAAAGCCGAACATTCTAGAACTCGAAGGGGCCAGATAATTCTGGAATATTCTTAATCCTTTGCCGACAAAAGGAGACGATCTAGAACCGTCCTAATCCTGTTTTAACTTCTCCCGCTGACGGAGTTAAGCCGCTAATCCCCCGCTTCCGCCTTCCTTTGTACGCCCGTAACACTACGTTATTTAGCTCAGTATGTTTAGCCCTACGTTGCTGTAGTGAAGTTCCTGAGATGAAATCCGGTTCTGGAAGCATAATTATTTAATCTATTAATGAATGGAATATATCCCCACCTCCATAGTACATAGTAACCATTTCCCTACTTGGAAAACATCCCATATCCACATAACTTTTATCAAAAATTTAAGTAAATCTACAAGAGTTTCGGGGATCGGGATCTAAAATTAATTAAATTTTATTTATGGTTATAATTTTTATATATATATTTTTTTTAAAGAAAAGATATGCCCAGGAACGGGATTCGAACCCGGATCGCCCACGTCTCTAGCGTGGTGCTCTCCCAACCGAGCTAACCTGGCTCACATCTCGGTCAGACACATCCTCTCTTTTCACTGATCCCATATCCCCGTGTTCACGCAATTTGCTATGTATACAAGGGAAGAATGTTCATTAAATTACTTCAATAAGGATCTTGTTGACTTACGTCATTATATATTATTATAATTTATTTTTTATTAATGGTTTTAATTTTTAAATAGACGTGGGCGACCTGGGTTCGAATCCCGGTCCTGGACATTACTTTTCTTTTCAAATAAAAATATTTAAAATTAATCTATATTCTTTTTTGAACTGTGAACGGCTTTCACAATGCAGAGAGCCGAGATGCTATGCGGAATGTCCCGGATTCGAATTCGGCTGTGGCAGATAAGATTTTTAATCTGTTAACAGCTGTGGGTTGATCTGCAGACACTCCCGGGGTTCACCATTATCTATGTACTCGGTATTCTTTATTGGGAAAAAACTAGCATTTTAATAATATCGAACTATTCACATCCCTGTACATTGCCTAAGGAACAGTACAGTCTTTACTATGCACTGAATCCAAAATCATGGGTCATAGAGGAGTTTTTGTATCGCCTAGGTATTCTTCAATTTTAATAAATATTAAGAAATTTTATCAAAAAACTTCAATGTCTTAGGTTCGTGAAAATAAAGGGTCGTTAGTAATCATGGGAATCTTACTAGGAATTTTGTATTGACTATTACGGTTAAGCTAAACTGTTCTTTGAACTGCAGACACTCCTGGGCTCACTCAGCTTCTGGAAAGTGGCTACTCTTAATTGTGGGACAACGTGGTGATGATCTCGGCGAAATCACCTGCCTGCTTAACCGTTAGCTTAGAAACTGTACGATCTCTATCATTTACTGAACTCAAGTATCTTCGAGGGCTATAGTACAACATTTTTTTTTTTTAAATACCTTTATAAGAGAATTCTTAGTAAAAATATTGTATGCATTGTTACAACTTTACATATTATATATATTATTTTTT
>JBBAGI010000027.1:0-50000 GCA_037127475.1 Arma custos | reverse complement strand
TCTTCAATTCCCGATAATCCTCCGAGGCGTCTGAAAAGAAGATGGCCACGTGACCTTCTTATTGAACTTTGATTTGAGTATTACCAGTGGGTAGTTTCTCTACTTGTCATTCTCATGTCATTATGTAACACGCATTCTATTTACTTGTTGTATAATTTTAATACAGTTGTAAATATCAATAAATACATTTAAAAAAAAAAAGTTAACATTTAGTTAATTTAAGGTAACTTAAGTAAAAAGTAAACACAATATTTTTCTCCCAGGAAACCGGATTACGACCTCCCACCCAAGAACAACCAAATCAGCCCCAAGAAAGAAGCAAAGAAAACAAGCCTGATTCGTCAAATATGAAACCAACATTAGTGAGTTTTTATTTTTTACTATTCATTATTAGATGTATGCATTAAATGAATTGCATTTATTTCGAAATAGGCATTATCATTATTTTTTTAAATAAAATTTGTTCACATTTCTTGTTCTTCCTCCTAAAGGGTTTTATTTCCATATTCCATCAGGCAGGAATAATTGAGTTTGTGATGTGGTCCATACTAAAACCAAGAGTAATTTAGTATGTAAATGGCGTAATCATATTTCTACAATAAATAATCTGGAATAAACTGAAACAGATGATACATAGACTGTACAAAAACATACATAAAGGTGTTTATGCATACTGATAATTAATTAAGTTATTGATTAGTTATTAAGTTGCCCATTTCGTTACTGCAGACAGAAATAATTCAACTAGTTTGGTGTATTTGAAATGTTTGCGGTACTTTTCATTACGTTTCCCATCTTATATATCATATATCGTAGTGATATCGCACCGGGGAGACCAATCTGAGTATTTATTTGTTAAGATCCGTTCGTTAAGTATGGTTGAGACCAGTTCCTCATCGGTCCGTCAGATCACAAGGGTAATCCCTTACTTCTGTCTGGGTCTATGTAAAGGTCTGCCAATCTTAGGTGGGGCTCGAAGTAGGCTTGACCTTTAACTCTATTTTCTGTCAGAACTTTCGAATTTCAAAAGTAGAACCTTCTGGGCCTGACAATCTGTGAACGAAGACATTTCTCCCCGCGGCTAATGCATTTTATTGGAGGGGTTTCCCTCCGACAGCCCGCAATGGAAACAGCCCACAAAAACTGCATACAAAAGCCGTTACTCGAGAACTATGGTTTTGTGTTCCTAAGCAGCTGTCAACGATAGCAATTAACGATGCCCCTTCAAACAACACACTAATGTAGAAGGTGAAATATCTATCCATCCTTTTTTTAGTTCTGAAAATACTGGAAATTGTGCACCTGCAAATCAAATTGTAGAGTTACAGATAATTGTAAATTGATGTTGAAAATATTGGTATCTATTATTTCTTTATTGATCATAGAATGATTTTTATTTATATTTATAGAATTTTTACGGGCTACTGGGTATTAAACTTAATTAAACAATTCCTTAATTAATGATACTAATATTTATTAACAAAAGTGATAAAAAGAATACAATTAAATTATTAACAATTATTAAACTGATATAAATTTACAATAATAATAATAATAATAATAATAAGCTTTATTTTTTCCTCTTTCTTCTATGTACAATTTTTACATGGTCTTTATATTTACAAGGTTTTTTTTTAAAAAGAAAAAAAGGCCCTTCTTTGGGCATAAGCCTCTCCCAATTTACCCCAGCTACGTCTGTTCCAAGCAGAACGGTGCCATAATACTCCTATGAAGTTTTGTATTTCGTCCCGCCATCTCGTAGCTGGTCTCCCTCTTCTAGTGCGGTGTATTGGATACCAATCCGTTGTTGCCTTAGCCCAATGAGTTGATGCCATTCTTGCTCTCCAGCCCACTGCCATTTAAGATCAGATACTGTCTTGAGAATATCGCGCGTACCAGTCAGCTTCCGTAGTTCTGTCTTCTTTATTTTCTCCCTTCTACTTTTCCTTAACATACTTCGCTCCATTGCACGTTGAGTGATTGCTAGGGATTTACATATATGTATCATTATTTAGGCTCCAAGTTTGGCATCCATAAGTTAAAGAGGGAATGATGCAAGCATCAAAAACTTTTCTCTTGTGATGTATGGCCATGTTGCTTTTAAAAATATTTTTGTGTGACCAAAATTTGGACCATCCTATTTTAATCCTTCTATTCACCTCTTTCTTGGATTTATCTGCAAATGATATGAGTTGCCCTAGATAGATTATTTCTTTAACCCATTGGAGTTTGCTGGTACCGAGAAATATTTCTTCTTCTTCGGCATTTGTCATCAAGACTGATTTGTTAAAATTTATCTCCAGCCCAGCCTCATTTCCTACTAGGACTAGCTCTTCTAGCATTTTCTTCAGTTCAGATGGTGAGTGTGAAATGAGAAGTACATCATCGGCGAATCTCAGATTTGACAGTTTGTTACCATTAATGTCTATCCCAAAATTCTCCAAGTGAAGGTTTCTGAAAACATCTTCCAAGACCGCGTTGAATAAATCAGGTGATAAAGGATCGCCCTGACGAATCCCTCTTTCGATTGGAAAATCCTCTCCATTTAAGTCCAGAACTACTCTCGCTAGGCTATTGGTATACCAACATTGAAGAATATCCAAAATCTGTTTATTAATGCCTTGGCGTTTTAGACTGTTGATAAGAAATGAGTGCTTGACTGTATCAAAAGCTTTACTGAAGTCAATAAATGCAAAATATATTGAGATTTGGTATTCATTCGATTTCTCAATGATTTGGTTAACGGCATGGAGATTATCTATTGTAGAAAGGCCCTTTCGAAAGCCAGCTTGTTCTATTGGTTGGTTCTCGTCGAAGAATCTTATTAAGCGGGTTTTGAGAGCTTTTGAGAAAATCTTGGCGAAGATAGGGATCAGACTTATGGGACGGTAATTATCTAATTTTGATGGGCTACCTTTCTTAAAAATCAAAACAATGGCTGATTTTAACCACTGGTCGGGTATTTCCCTAGTTTTCATAATTACATTGAACAGTTTGGTTAATATAGGAGCAATTAGTTCTGAAGCTGTGATAATTAATTCTGCAGTTATGATATCGTGCCCAGGCATTTTGTCTCTTTTGAGCTCCTTTATTATTTTTGTTATTTCCTCCTCCAGAAAATCTTCAAACACCTCGTTATTATCTTCATTTCCGCTGGTTGGTCTAATTTTGTTTGGATACTTTTCAGAATATAACTGTTTATAGAATTTTGTAGCAGTATGGATTATTGCAGTTCTACTAGTTTGGATTTCTTCTTTTTCGTTATTAAGTTTTAAAAGCCAGTTTTTTCCGGGAGTTATCAACTTCCTACCTTTTTTAAGGGATGTATTTTTTTTAATCAAGTTTTCGACAATGGCCTGGTTATGTCTTTCCAGGTCAGAACGAAGTTTATATTTCATAAGTTTGCATATAAGATTGTATTCTATTTTTTCTTCTTTTGACTTATTTCTTTTCTGTTTGAGACTTTCTCGTTTATTGATTAATGTCAGGGTTTCTTCGGGCGGTTTAAAGCCAACGTTGGTTTTTGTCGTTTTAGAATTTAGTGCTGCAATTTTAATTGCCTTTTCGAGGTTACTATAAGCTGTCTGAATGTTTTCAGAAAAATTTAGTTCTTCGGAAGTTAATAATTTTGATAGTTCTCCAATGAATACTTCTTCGGTGACATTCCTTGGTATTTCGTTCGTTTTCTTCTTGGTGAAGGGATGCCTGGATAGATAAATAGTGGTTTTTAGGATTCTGTGGTCAGACTGGAATGAAAATCGATGGGATGCTTCGATGTTTTTAAAAATATTATGGTTCGGAGATAGGAAGTAGTCTATTTCATTGCGATATAATCCATTTGGAGACAACCAGGTCCATTTCTTTCCCTTTCGCTTCTTAAAAAAGGTATTAACGATTTTTAATTGTTTTTCTATACTGAAATTTACCAGTCTTTCTCCTCGTTTATTCCTCGATTTCGGGTACCCATATGGACCAACGCAGTTCTATTATAATAATCAGATAATTCTGGTGATTGGCTTTTATAGTTGAGATTGTTTCATTCAGGAGTTGATAAAAATCTTCCACTTCTTCTTCCGAAGATGCACTCGTTGGCGCATATACTTGTATTAAAACTAGTTTCTTATCGTCCATCTTCATTTTTAATACAGCAATTCTATCGGAGACGCCTTTTATTTCCGTGATATTATCTTTAACATCTTTTCGAGTCATGAATCCCACACCTCGATGTCCACTGACCTGACCATATTGAAAAAATAAATTACCGCTTTTCCTTAGTTGTATATTTTCTCCCTTTCTTCTTACTTCAGATAACCCAAGGATTGTTACATCTGAGTTAAACATCGCGTTTTCCAGTTCTTCTATTCTCCAGTCGGCTAATAGACTTCTGACATTAAGTGTGGCTATTTCTAATTTTTGGAATTTTTTAGAATGTTGTTTTGGGAGGTTTAGGTCATATTCCCCCTTGCTGACCAAACATTCTGGGGGAAAATAACAATATTCTAAATACTTGTTATCTAGACCTAACTCCTATTTAATTATTACAATAATATAAGATATTACTAATTCTAAATGACTTAACTATTTACATAAATTTGTATGAATATTATTAAACTACACTACAATTTATAACTAATAATTAACACTTACAGTTCACTAGTCCACTGACCGTAAGATTCTCCAAGTATGACAAACTGACACACAGTAACAAACAGAAACAGTTTATTACACTCGCGAGACTGTCACAGTTCACTGATACACTTATTACACTGGCCGGTTCAACACTGACTAGTTTATCACACTCACTTATGACAGATCTTCACAGTGCCTGGTCTACTCTAAGACTGACTCGCTCGAGGCGAGGGAGGTATTTAAATAGGCAAGGCCGAACATTCTAGAACACGGAAGGGTGGAGACTGTTCTGGAACCTTCTTAATCCTTTTCCGACAAAGCAGAGACGGATCTACTATGCTGAGAAGGTCCTAATCCTATTTTAACTTCTCCCGCCGACGGACTTAAGCTGCTAATCCGTCCGTTTCCGTCCTTCTATCTGTGGTCGTAACAGAATACTTTTATTTAAAGTCTTTTAAAAACTTTATTTTATATAATAAAATTTCGTAAAATAAACAACCAACGCTTTTACAGAACGAGAATAAACAGCCGGAAGACAATTACTTTGGATTTGTATGGATCCTGAACTCGGTACGGCAAGCATTCGAAAGCCTATTTTCAAGTTCACAGGTGAGTGTTCTATTTATTTTCTTTTTAAAAACTTATACAGTAAAACCGTAATGTATCATCATTTCAAAACTAGGTACATATTTATTACTGTTTTTTTTATTTTTGCGTTAAAGTCACTTTACCTTTTGGTCTAATTCTATGTGACGTAATTACGTGTTTCTAAAACGAAAGAGGAATGTACTGTTCGCGTTCAGCCCAGGAAGATATTATTTTTTTATATATTTAACTGTATTCAAAAACTATAAAAATGATAAGATTCTGTTTCCCTTGATACACTTAATTCTCTCTGAAAAAAAGAATCGACTTAAACACTTATTCACCGGGGCTGTAGATTTATTTTTTGGTTACAGTAAAATGCTTATCAATTCAATTATATTTAAAGTATTATTAGAACTTTAATTTATCTAAAAAAATAAAATAAAAAACAATGTTTTTTTCTCAAATACAGACGGAACCAGTGGAACCAAGTACTACTGATTCAAGAGTAAAAGCAACCGAATCACAATTCTCCCTTGGAAATATGATTGCGTCTGTCCGGCGATCTGCTAGCAATCTCTTATCCAGATCTGTTGCACGCTTAGTGAGTTTTTCAAAAATATATTTTACTTTTTTTAGATTTACACAGAAAAACTATGTATTATGATTATTTGAAAATTAGATTTAGTTAAATTTATACACGATTACCATAAATTTTGTGACAAGATCTGTTTCAAGATTAGTGAGTTTTTTAATTTATTTTTCAATTTTTAGATTTATACAGAAGAACCAATGTATTATTATTATTATTATTATTTCAAATTTATGTTTCTACAGCTGATTATTTTTTGGTACTAGTATGTTTTAGGGCCTGTTGACATCAGCGCACTCAGGTGTCACTTGCCTCAACTATTTGGACCTTGTCAGGTTATGCTGCCTACAATTTATTTCAAATAATATTGCCTTTCATTATCATAGAACAGAATTTTAGGAAATGAAATAAAAGAGAAAATGTGAAGACAAAATGAAACTAGAAAAAATGAAACATTTATTAGAAGCCATGTTCATTAAAAAGAAGAATATCTAACCAAAATATTATATTTTAGTCAGATATCATCATTTCTCTTTAAAATATAAATATTAAATATATGATAATATGAGAACCATGTCAAGAAACATTGAACCATTTATTACAAGCAATGTTCATTAAAAACAAAATATCTTCAGAACCTTTAACTATGAAACACTCTTTTGTTTCTCTACATATTCCTCCAAATATCCACTGCTGAGGCAAACTCCGTCCTGTGCTGTTTTTTCTTCTACTATGTACACTTTCGTCAATTTCTACATACATCCCTGGACCTCTAATAGCTGTTTAACTTCTCTCTAATTTAAAAGCACACACTTCTCTCATATAATTGGAATAATCAATCACTGTGGAATGAGACATGCTAAGCTGTTCGTCACAAAACTTTATGGAATTCAGTTCCTCCTGAAGAAATATGAGAGCTGACTTTTCATCAATCACCGTGCGAAAAATCTTCATTAAATTCCAGCTGATATTGTAAAAATAATATGAAAACACATCCACGTTCACTTGACACAAACAATAACAAAAGACTAGAAAGGTTACAATAACAGTAGGAGAAGGTTAAGAAAAGTGACACCTGAGCGCGCTGATTTCAACAGGCCCTAAAACATACTAGTACTTTCTTTTTTTATTATTGAGTAAAAGTCACTTTTGGAAGATACTTTTTTAACATCTAATGGCGCGTATGGCGAGTGAAAGCAACTGTTGATGTCGTGATGCCGTGATGCTAAAACTTCGAGCAGCCCCGTGGCTCCTCGGTTCTCTCCGCAACTTAGGCTCCGCCCACCGGCCGACTCGGCTCTCTCCCCAATACGAAGCTTCTCTCTCTCCTCTATACCGCTTTGCTTGTGTGTGAATAGCGTGATGCGACTACTACTAGTATGTACACCGTGATGCGAACAGTTTGAACAGCTCCTTGTGCGTGTGTAGCGTGATATTCAAACGACCAAATGTCAGATCTGCTGGGGTTGCCATATATAAAAACAATATTTCACAAATATCTACATTAAATATAGATGTCATAATACAACATGCTACGGATGTTGATGTTACTCAAACGGCTGTTGGAGATCTATGTGCTCCTCAAATTGCACTATATGATGGGAGACAGATACTCATGGTTGTTGTATATATTTCACCTAACCTAAAAATCAAAGATATCTCATTTTTATACCGTAGTTTAATTCCGCACAGTAAAGTGGTTAAACAATTTTAAACGAAAATTTAGATGAATTACCCATGATTTTAGCTGGATACTTTAATATGTGTTTAAGGTGAAAATGAAACAATGGAGAGGTGTAGAGAGTAAAAGAGATTTTTAAGCTATAGTCTATCATTAGATTGGATAAGGGGATTAGTATTAAAGTCACCGGAGATTATAATGTGGTTGTAGAGAAGAACATGTTTGTAAAGGATCAATCATGTAAAGGATCCTCAGGGTAGATAGAGAAAAAAATACGAAAAAAAAACAAAACCAAACATGAATAATGCACCCAAGAAGCATCCCACCACCTCCAAGGCCCAAATGCAACTAATGAATCATAAGGAAGGTTACTCGACCCCGGTTGGGTAAGGTTAGATAAAAACAGCTGATAAATACTGGAGAATTTGAAAATTCAACATACACTCACCAAACTACAAAAAGCACAACAGGAAAAAATAAATAATTGTAAACAACACCAAAACATAAGACAAAAAACCATATGAAAAAATGAAAGTAAGATTGCAATGAAAAGAAAAACAACATTATCAAGACACCAGTGGATTTATGGCTATTCCACAAAATATATAAATATTGACAAAATAAACACCTAACGTATATAAACAATAGTTGAATACAGATACTTATATAAATACTTCAATACGTAATTAAACTACATACATTAAAATAATTAGGCTCCTTACTGTTTTATACGAATGAAATTACATATAATAAAGTATAATAAAACTAAAGTTATACAATACTAATCAACATAGTACATACTAATCAATTCACTAAATAAAAATAATATATATATATGTGTGTGGATCACCACATTACCCCCCTCTCTTAATAAAAAAAATTGATGATTTCAATTTTTGATAGAACATATGCGACGAAAAATAAGATAAATTGGGCAGCAACAAAAATCGATGTGCAAATTGTCTATTTATCTAAATTCTATATCTATGCTAAACACACACACCTAAAATATATATATATATATATATATATATATATATATATATATATATATATCATCCCAACATAAATTATTTAATCATGAATTCAGTGTGTGTCACTATCCAGGGGTGGTTGAAAGGTGGAACGTGGGGTCCTGCGCCTACCAAAGGAAGGGTAGAAGGATGGCTACAAGATTTCGATTTTGTAGGAAGGGCCGCTCCCTACTCTATCGTCCTGTACCATCTTCCAGAAGGATAAGGCCAACAGGATTATAACCTTATGAATATGGGTTCGCCATTCATTCAGTGAGCCTGTGCCATCTTCAGGAAAGGACACAAGTACTCCACGCACCCTTTCCACGTCACTGAAGGGACCCAAGGTCATATTAATAGTCAAAATACAGGAACAAGCACATCGGAGTAAAATGAGGGACCCTTAATTAATGGAAACTAACAATATAAAGTTTCAGTTCACCAAATTTTAATCAATAATTGTATATAACTCAATTTATTCCAAATTCAATGTTAAGGCGTGATTAGACTGAATAAATTTTGATAGAAGCAAATGGAAGTACCATGGAATTGAATGAAAGCTCAGATATTAACAAAGCGTTTGATTTATTAATTTAAATAACATGCGAGATTTTCTTAAATACTATTAATATACATGTAAAAGATACAAATTAATAATAGCGTCTACAAAATAACTTAAAACTAAACATGTAACTTAACGATCTAATGAACAAATAAATCTTAGACAAAAAAAAAGAAGAAAAAAATTATTAACATGAATGGGAGCGATATTTATGAATAACAGAAATGCTCCATGCTAGCATAATGGCCAAAGATATAAACAACAAAATGAACGTTATACTGAAGAGTTCAATAAGGCGCGAAGATGTGGCTAGGACAGGCGACCCGTGCATGGGTTGTGGTGATGACGCGTATAACGTCTGAACCGTCGGGGAGGATCGGTGACTCTGGTTATTGTATATTTGACGTTGAGCAGAGTAGCGGCGTGGTGGAAGCGTTCTAATATTTGGCGAATTTGACCGAGGGGAACCCAGGGGGGAGCTAATGGATGGCTCCGGACGCGATGGTGATCCGGTGATGCCCCGATGGAGCAAGGTGTGGTGGAAATCTAGGCAAAAATGACAACGCTGGGTGGATTGACATTTATCCGGTGGGTGTTGTCCGAGGCAATTGATGCACAAACCCTTTTTACGAACAAACCCTAGGCGATCCCGACCGGATAAGGTTTTAAATTCTCGGCAATGATAAAGGTTATGGGCTTCTTGACAATAAGTACACCGCAGCGCAGCTGCGAATACACGAGCAGAGCGATTGACAGATTGTGGTTGCCGATGCATGGGGGGTGCTCTTTCCTCTTAGTGACGATCGACGGCGATTATCTGACGGTGGTAATTCCGACACGGATGCGGTAGCAATTTGAAGTCGTGTGATGTAATTGAGCAGCTCAGAAAACGTAGGGAAGTCCTCAGGATATTGTAACTTAAATTCTTTTTGAGTAACGGGGTCTAAACTCCGGAAGGTTAAGAAAAATAAAAAATAGTCTCCCAGATCAGGGATGTTAGTCGCGGTTAATTGGTGACCCAGTTCAGAAAATAATTTAAGAACGGATTCCAGGGCCTTTTGCGATGGATGCGCGATGGGTTGGAAATTTAACATTTCATGGAGTATCCGAGACGCGAGCGCCGCTTGGTTGTTATACCGAGCAATTAGGGCGGCCCAGGCGATAGCATAGTTTGAGCCCAGAGTATCCAAATGGCTTATGACGGCTAAGGCTTCGCCTGAAAGGCAACTCTTTAGATATGTTAGCTTAAGTCCGTCATCGATGTCCTTATTGCGGTGTATAAGCGGAATATAAGTGGTTTTAAAATTTTGAAATTGCGTGATATCTCCGTTAAGTTTCGGTAAATCAAGGGGGGGCAGCCGGACTTCCGGTACCCGGGGTGTGACACGTGCGGTCACTGAGCGGTCCAATGATTGGACTTCTAAGTCCATAGCCTCGGTCTGTGCTCGAATGAATTGATCCATAAGATCGGAAGGAACAGGTATCTCATCATTAATGGATTCGGTGATTACGGCATTATGGGTTTTTCTCATTTCGTCTATTAATTGCTTTAATTTGTCAATTCGCGTTTTAACTACTGCCTCGTCATTCGCAATCATTGCCCCTTTACATTCATCGGCGAAAATTCGAAATTGGGTAAACAATCCTAACAATATTGTTTGGGACACATTTTTAACTCTAGCTTGGCGACGATTAACCATTTTGATTTTATACAATTTACTAGAAAGCTGAAAGAAAATGAATAATTCACAAGAGATAATATTATTTGAATACTTAATTATCTATAATAGTCATGAGTTAGAATATATGATATTGCAAATTAGCAATTAGATTATGAAAATAAATGAATTTACAAGAGATGATATGATTTAAATGCTTAATTATCACTAATAATTATACTTTGGAATATAATATTATAATTAATAATTAAAGTCTGCATGCATACATTAATATTTTGCTTTTGACAAGGCTGAAAAGACGCTGTGTGATTCACATAAGTTACAGCGGAGCCGGATATCCCCTCTACAAAGAAAACCTACCTATTGTTGCGCAATGTCTTTTTTAACTATGTTAATATCTGAGATGGTAATTATTCCCGGGTTTTACGGCACCAAAATGTTAAGGCGTGATTAGACTGAATAAATTTTGATAGAAGCAAATGGAAGTACCACGGGAATTGAATGAAAGCTCAGATATTAACAAAGCGTTTGATTTATTAATTTAAATAACATGCGAGATTTTCTTAAATACTATTAATATACATGTAAAAGATACAAATTAATAATAGCGTCTACAAAATAACTTAAAACTAAACATGTAACTTAACGATCTAATGAACAAATAAATCTTAGACAAAAAAAAAAGAAGAAAAAAATTATTAACATGAATGGGAGCGATAATTAAGAATAACAGAAATGCTCCATGCTAGCATAATGGCCAAAGATATAAACAACAAAATGAACGTTATACTGAAGAGTTCAATAAGGCGCGAAGATGTGCGAATTATTATTATCTTCGCCAGTGATCACGGCATGAAGGAGCAATGAGTATGATATCATGAATTAACTTGAACTGTCCGGTTGATACCATGTGATACGTTGATCATCCGGAGAAAATTAGTTGACAATTTGAAGCCTTATGGTAATGAAATGTGACTTACAATTTGTGTGATGTATGCTCAATTATAATCTCAGCATAGCTTCTGGCGAGTGACAATCTTGAAACCTCTGGATGTCCTCACAGAAGTAGCGGCTTGAAAGCGGATTACTGGCGGCAGTGTGCGATGATCTGAACTGCTCCGCTCGGCTATCTGATGATAAGTAAGCGAAGTGACTCAATAGCGTCGCTCCCCCTCTCCTTGGTTTTGGCGGTACCGTACATTTTTCGATTTTAAAGGCAATGATCTGTCCGTTCCATCTGGCAGGCAGTCCAGGTCCGCGACTAAACATTCAAAATATTCATTGTATTCAATTTAAAATTATTCAAAACTTCCACTAATTATATTAATCAGTCCTCTATTTCATTTAGATCTTTTTTTCTTTAAATATTATTAATATTTTATAGTTAGTTATTTTCTTACTACTGAAACAAAAAAACATCTATATAAATTGATCTTGCTTTTGTCCAAGCCAAAAATCAATTTAAATACATGTGGAAAAAAACTTCAGTCTCATATTTTATTATTTCACTAACTTTTTTTAATTTTTTTTTATGAGGACTCTCTTATTATTTAATTTTATTATTATCTTTAAAAAATTGTATTATTTTCAATCAATTTCCCAAAAAAAATGTTCACAATTTTTTTTACTTTTATCAATTATCAGTAATTAAAAATTATTTTAAACATTCCCTATACTAATGATTGAATTTATAAAATACAAAATAATTTTTAAAATACTTGGATCTTCTTGATGCGAAGTATTGCTCGCTGATGTCCAGTCTCGATGGTCTCTGGATTGCTGTTTTGCGAGGTGCTACTGGATGAACCATAGGAGAGATTCTCTGCAACACAACTCGAACAAGGTTTCTCGAGCTGGAATTATAAATTTTGATAAACCATATCCTTTGATAATATTTGATGCCCGCAAAGAACATCTTCAAGTATTTCAATAATTCATTTTAAATAGCCATAATACTCTATTCATTTAATTTCTCTCCTACACCAATATACCAATACATAAACATAATTTATACATATGCAATAAAAATATCATATATTATATATCCATAAAATAACTCAAATATCATATATCGAAAAAAACTTGGCCATTATTAGTTTTCTCTCAGTTGCCCCAAACAAATATACATCAATTTATAGATATAAATCACAAATTCCTTTCATAGAACATATATATATACAATATAAAGCATTCTTTCTTTAAACAAAATCAATTATATATAAATATATATATATATATATATATATATATATATATATATATATATATATATATATATATAGAAAATCAATAAAATAAATCAAGGTTCTAAAATAAAAAAAATATATAATACTTCTCAAATTAACCAAAAATAAAGCATTTCTCATCTTGTATGATAATCTTCTTACAATAGTTTATATATATAAAAAAAAATCTGAAACTCAAAAAACAGAATCAATTCCAAAATAAAATATCCTACTTCCATTACAATATTAATTTAACATGATACAATTATAATACAAAACAAAATTAAATTCTTCATAGGCCAAGTTTAAGGTCATCTTTAATCTCTCTATACACAATATTTACTTGCAACTGAGCATAGACATCTTTAATTTTACAAATATAATTGCTGCCCTAGGACAAAATTTGGACATACAAGGGAAAAAGGCTTGTATTAGCTTCTTTTATTTATTTTTTTTTCCGCTTAAATATTTTTTCCATATCAAAAAAAAAAATGTATATATATATATATATATATATATATATATACACATATATATTTCCTAATTTCCTATGAATCACAAATTTTTTTCAATTGGGATATGTGGGCAATTTTGATATCGTTTTCATCCGATTCATTCGTAACCTCGTGGGAAACATCAGTAATCAACGACAAATCGATGGGACTTGTTGCTATCATTCGACTTCTTATCTACCAAAAAGCAAGGGGAAACAAACGAAGAAAAACATCTTTCGATGACACCTTTTTCAATTAATTTATCAATTTCGTTTTTCAAAATTTCCATTTTTGGAGGCCCAAAACGATTAACGGTTTTGGAGTTTTCTAATTTGCAATTTTCTTTCAATTTAATATCATATTAAATTTAATATCATATTAAATTTAATATAATATTAAAATATCTACGATTAAATGAGTTTTCCCCAAATCCGAAGTGAGTACAGTTGGGAATTGTTTTGGAAGTTCCCCTAATAATTTATCTGATTTAAATACATTCAAATGGGCACCGTTTAAATCTTTATCACTAAATAATTTAAGTTTTTTAGAAACATTTTTTTTTTTTTTTTTTTATTTTTTTTTTTTTAATTCAATTTATTGATATTTACAACTATAATACTATTACAATAAGTAAATCTGCTATATGTACAATACGACTTGAAAAGCACTTGTGGAGAAACTACCCATCGGTAGCACTCCAAAAAGTTCTATAGTAGATGGTCTCGAGGCCATCTTCTTTTCAGACGCCTCGGAGGGTTATCAGGAATAGTATGGGAAGCAAGTTGAGAGACTAGCGGATTCAAGTGTGTATGGAGCTTGTCATGGAAGGATAGGTATCTAGTTTGGGCCAAATCAGTAACGTATGGGATATTAAGATCATGATGGATGAGTTTGTTTGTGACATAATAAGGAGCATTGAGGATTTTACGAAGGATTTTGGATTGCAAGGATTGGATACGAGATGAATTGGATGGTTTAGTAGAGCCCCAAAGCTCAACTCCGTATGTCCAAATAGGCCTGATAACTGTCATGTAAATGAGTCTTTTGTAATTTATTGGGAGCTTAGAGCGTTTGTCCAGTAAATGTTGAAGTAGGCGAAAACGACGAGCAGTTTCTTGTCTTTTCAGTCTTGTATGAGGATTCCAAGTGAGACGTTTGTCCAGATGGAGTCCTAGGTAACGTACCTGTTCGACAGGGTTCAGAGGAATATTATTAAAGGATACAGTAGGACAGGAATTTGTAGGTTTACGACGAAGGGTGAAGGTAATTTGATGGGATTTGTTAGGATTAATTTTAATTCTCCAATTTTGACACCATTCTTGAAGGTTTGAGATATGGGATTGAAGAGTTTGGGATGCAACAAATGGATCATTATTTACTGATAACACACATGTGTCATCAGCGTACGTAGTGAGGACAGTGCTTGGATGGGTTGGGATGTCAGCTGTATATATCGTGTATAGGATGGGACCCATGATACTACCTTGAGGAACTCCGGCAGACTGGGTAAAGAGGGAAGAGTAGGTAAAATTATGGTTTACTTTAAAGGCTCTATTACTGAGGTAGGAACTGATAATAAGGAAGTAAGTAGAAGGTAAGAATTTACGGAGTTTGTACAACAGTCCCGGATGCCAGACTCGATCAAAAGCCTGCTCTACATCGAGAAAAGCTCCCGCGCAGTACATTCCGCGCTCTAATGCGGATGAGACAACGTCCACCACACGATGACATTGCTGGATAGTGGAGTGTGATGTTCGGAAACCAAATTGGTGATCTGGGATTATTTGATTGGATTTTATGATAGGATGAAGACGTTTCAGAATGAGTTTTTCAAGTATTTTGCCCATTATGGGCAGGAGAGATATAGGACGGTAAGAGGATGAGAGTTCTGGTGGTTTTTTAGGTTTTGGTATCATCTTAACTATGGATAATTTCCAGGAATCAGGAAAGTACGTGGTGCGTAGTACAGCGTTGTATATATATGTAAGGAGTAGGATCGCTTTCCGAGGAAGGCGTTTTAGAATATGGGATGTGATTAGGTCGTGGCCAGGGGCTTTGTTGACGGGTAATCTGTGAATAATGTTTGATATTTCGGAAGGATGGAATGCTTTAGGAGGAGGGGACAACTGAAGAGGAATACTTAATTCTGCTTCAATGCATTCAGAGTGGATTGGATTAAGGATATCTGGATGAGGGTTAAATGTGTTGAATAGGTGCTGGCCGAAAATTTGTGATTTTTCTTCATCAGATCTTGACCAGGTTTGGGATTCGGTTAAAAGTGGATGGTTGAAATGTTTATATTTTAGGAGTTTTTTAGTGGTATTCCATAAGGATTTGTCAGTAGTACTCAGATTTTCTGTACGGTAATACAAATTTTGAATTTTGAATGTTCTGATCTCTGATTTTAATTTGTTGGTTAGTTTGGTATAATGACTCCTGTCCGATGGATATCTGGTGCGGTGCCACTTCGATCTTGCCCGTCGTTTTTCTTTTAATAACTCGCGAATATGAAGTGGCCAGTTATTCTGTTGATAATGATTTTTCCTTGGTAAGGTGCTATCTCTTATATTGGTTTGTATTGCGTTTGTTAGTTTGTCTATTGCAGAATTGATGTCAACTTTTGTTTTAAGCGGAATTTTGAGGTCTAAATTATTTTCCAGATTCGATCGAAATTTATCCCAGTCTACACGTCCAGTAATCAGTCTGAGATGAGAGGGCTTAGGAATAGGAATTGAATGTACTTGAAGTAGTACTGGACTGTGATCAGAGGAAAGGTCATCCAGGGATTTTATAGTTGTTTGATTGCAGGAAATCTGTGAGGAAACAAATATGTCAAGAATATCTGGACGTTTTTTGAGCGATGTAGGCCAATAAGTAGGGTTTATGGGTGCGAGGATAGAGAAACTATTAGAGGTTGAAATTCGGGACAAGATGCTACCACGGGAATTGGATGTTCGACAACCCCATCGTTGATGTTTGGCGTTGTAGTCTCCTCCGGCAATAAAACGCGGTCCGAGGGATCGGAATAAGGATTCGAGGAGGTTATAAGAAAGAGAGTTACCAGGAGGACAGTATACAGCTGAGAATGTCATATGGAAAGGACTAGTTGAAATGGTTACTGAAGTTGATTGAATGGCGTCAGTTGAAGTAGAAGGAATAAGAGAATGAGGAATGGATTTGTGGATAAGGATACAAGAACCGGCATGTGCTGTATTGTCAGGATGATCTGATCTATAAGTAATGTAGTCACGTATGTAAAAATATGATCGCTTTGTGAAGTGTGTTTCAGTCAATAGGGCAATGTCTATGTGATTGTCATGAAGAAATAAGTCAAGTTCGTCTCGATGGTTATGTAGGCCATTTGCATTCCACAGTATGATTGATAGGGGCTTAGTGTTCATCGTGGGGTAGTAAATGGCATTTCGGAAAGGAGTCGGGTTAGAAGGGAAATGTGTGGTTTGATGGTATTATTAAGTTCAAATAAGAAGGTCGAAAGGATTGTGTTGATGTCTACTGGATTTTGACTGGGACTAGGATATTGGACAGAAGGTTGAGATGGAGGATTAGTGTTTATTGGAAAGTTGGTTGGGAGTTGGACCCTTCTTGGGACACTGTGAGCTGCTTCGACTTTCAATGGTGTTTGGGTTTGGAGGTTTATAATGGAAGAAGTTTGGGATGGAATTGTGGGTTCACTCTGAGGTGGAAGCTTCACCCGTAGAGGAAGATGGTGAGAAGGGATGTCTTGGCGTGGAGGTAGTGGAGGTGGATGAGATTTGGGAACCATTGGCTGGGATTGGGAGGTTTGAGGCGCCTGTTGCCGGATCTGTTGATGTCGGGGCTGCTGATTTCGACTGATGAATGAATATTTTTTTTGTCCCTGTTGAGGAGGATTAATATATGTTGAGGTCAACGGCTGCTGTTGATTACTATGAAATGAAATGTCTTGTAATTTTTCTATTTCTTCTTTGGCATTTACTTCTTTGCTATTTGATGGTGCATGGTGGGATCTTAGCCTCTGTAGATTTTTATGCACCATGCATCCTTTATAATTTGCTGGGTGGTCCTCACCGCATAGCACGCACTTTGCAGGTGTTTCCCTTGTTTTCTTGCATATTTCTGTTGCATGTGCTCCAGCACATTTGACACATCTGGCCGGATAGTGACAGTACGCTTTTGTATGTCCGAGTGCTTGGCATTTTGTGCATTGGACAATTGAAGGTCTTTGCCTTGGCTCTTCAAAGCGAACGACTGAATAGACAAGCCTATTGATATCGAATATTTCAATATTATTTCTGGCTGGTTCCAGATCTACGAAAAATAACGGTAGGGGGAACTTTTCAACGGGATGTAGGACGACCGATATATTTCTGACGTTGTGGCCGATCTCTTCCAAGTCCCGTTTGATGGCATCAGTAGGTGTGGTACTGTGAAGACCTCTCAGAACAACTCTGTAGGCCTTATCTTCTTTTAACTGGTAGCAGTGGAAGTGATATTTTTTTTCGGTGAGATGATAAACCAATTTTTTGTAATTTTCTTTGGTGTTCGTATTAATTTTTATGTCTTTCACACGAGAATAACATTTAAAATTGGTTGTTCCGATCAGTTTGGCTATTTCTTGACAGAAGGTCAAGAAGTTTTGAACATTTGAGACAAAAATGGGAGGTGGAACCGGTTCGGAAATCTGAGATGTTTCTTGATGTTGAGGTGACTCTGTGGGTACATTTTCGAGGGCTGCAAATTGATTGCTGGTTGTTATATTAATTATTGATTTTTTTATGGGTGCAGATGTTTTACTACGGGTATTTGGTGGTGAGGTTGGCTTTAACGCTGATTTGTTTTTTTTTTTTTTTTTTTTTGGAGAGGTACCAGCAGATCCGGGAGCAGCATTTCGCTGCCGTTTTTCAAGTTGACGATACTTTAGATATTGTGAATCAGTTTCACTAATTTCGGACATTGTTACATTGTCCTCCGATTCAGTACCTAATGACCGCTCTGAATCCATTTAAAAAATAAAAATAAATGAAAATAACTGAAATTAATAGAAAAATTATTTATAACAGTAGAAATAACAAAAAAGAAACATTTCTAAATCAATACTTAAAAATAAACTACACTAATATATATGTACAATTATATTTAAAACAACAACAAAAATCAATTAAGGTCCCAAAAAAAAAAAAAAAAAATTAAAATAATAATAATAATAATAATCATAATTGTCTGGTATATGTAGGCTTCGTAAAGATATAAGTTGCACCGAGCCCTAGACCTTGAGAAGGGGATCAAGATAACGCCCCACTCTGCTAACAGGTAAACTATTGTACTTAGTACGTTTAACAATGTTAATAGTTAATTGCTCACTCACCTCACTCACTGTAATTGTCAGAGTGTACTGTTATTTATAATAGTACTGTCTACGAAATTTAACAGCAGAGCACTAACTAAAACTTGTTGAATAATGTCAGTAAGCACAGAGCGTTGTCAAACGTGAACCGTATCGGCGGCCATCTTTGTAACAACTTTTAGAAACATTAAAATTAAAACAAAATTCCTCCTTAAATCCATCAAAAATTAATCCGGTCTTTTTCACAAAATCGATTCCTAATATCATTTCAAACGCTAAATTTGGGATAACCAAAAATTGTAAGGGCCAAGAATTCCGTTGTATTTTCAAATTCGTCGTAATATATATTTAGTAACCTGTATCCCCTCATTATTCCCAACTGTGACCGTAACATTACAATTTTTAACTCGTAATTTTTTTCCTTTTACTTTACTAATAAAATCCTCAGATAATGCTGATTTGGTCACCCCGGTATCTAATAATGCAAATATTTCCTTATCCAACAGGTTAAATTTAATATATAATAGGGTTCCAGGTATTGAGAAGATAAATTCCTTGCCCGTTATTAGTTTTTTTAATTCTTTGACCCCGACGTAGATGGCATAGAGTTATTACCCACACTATTAGTGTTCGCCGACGGGATTACGTAAAATTGAGGGGCCGATCTAGATTGTACCTGGGCCAGCAAATTATTATATTTTTCCTTCCAGGGGTTTGATTTGTCATTATTATTATTTCTATTACGCCCTTTATTATTATTCCTGTTTCTACTGTCATAATTATTATAACTTCTCCCATTTCGATAATTGTTATTATTTTTTTATTATTTTTTAACAGAGAGAATAAAACACTTTATTGAAGAATTACAATCTGCCTCTTGTGGGCAATACGTAATGGTGCTATGTAGCTTACAATCATTCCATAAAAAATCAATGATATAAACGAAATAAATGTATAAATATATATATACAAGCGAAAAAATATATTCAAAAATAAAGTAAAAAACATATATATATATATATATATATATATATATATATATATATATATATAATAAAAATATATATATATATTATATATAATAAAAAAATATAATAATAATAAACAAAACATAAAATAAATATACTGTACACATTCATACTCTATTTACAATTTGCCTGGGGTCCCCGAACTGAGCTTCTTGAACTGAGAACTGAGGGCAAAGCAGGAGTCCGGGAAGCCCCAGCCCCCTTTCCCAGCCGCGTCACTGGCATTAAACGCCAATGGAAGCTGGTTAAGGGCGCTTCACACACACACACAGGTCCTGAGTGGAGAATCTGGCCAGTACCAGTACTCCAAATAACATTATTATATCAGGTCTCGAGGCCATTGCCGGTTTAGGCGGCGGGTGAGTTATACGAATGACTGAGCCAGGTGGTTGGGATGACAGGCAAGGTTTTGGTGAAAGTTAGAAAATTTAGTAGGGATGAGATCGAGGACGAAAGGAATGTTGAGATCATTATGGAGGGTTTTGTTGGAGACATAATAAGGAGCATTGATAATAGTTCTCAGGACTTTGGATTGAAAGGATTGAATGCGTCTGATATTCGATTTTTTCGCGGTCCCCCACAGTTCCAGTCCATAGGTCCAAACAGGTTTGATGATGGTCTTGTATATTAGTAGTTTATTGTCATTGAATGATGGGAGGTCTTAAATAGTAATCTGTATAGTTGGCTGAATCGTCTGTTAAGTTCTTGTCTTTTGAGTCTGGTATGAGGATTCCATGTAAGTCTTTTGTCTAGGAGAAAGCCAAGGTATCGTACTGTGTCGGAAAAAGGTAGGACGGTTTCATTCAATTGGACAGAAGGACATGTTCCCCGGCGAAGTGTAAAAGTCACGTGTTAGCATTTTTCCTCGTTGACTTTGTTCCGCCATTGGTTACACCAAATTTCAATGAGTGAAAGGTGCCTTTGGAGGTTCGAGGAAGCCATTCCGGGGTCTGGATGAGATGATTAGATGGCTGTGTCGTCAGCGAACGTTGCAAGGAAGGTTTCAGAAGTAGTTGGGATATCAGCGGTGTACAATATGTATAGGATATGGCTCAAGACGCTACCCTGGGAGACTCCAGCTTGAATTGGGTAAAGATTGAAGTATTCATTACCACAGCGTACTTGGAAGTAGCGATCAGAGAGGTAGGATCGAAGGACTAGGAATAAGGATTGAGGTAACTGGGTTTTGAGCTTGAACAGCAAACCTGCATGCCATACCCTGTGAAAACCTTGTGCTACGTCCAGAAATGCGCCTGTGCAGTATTATTTGTTTTCAAGAGCAGAGGAATCCAAACTGATGTGAAGGAATATCATTGGATTCTATTATGGGTAGGAAGCAGGCTGATGGGTCGGTATGATTATGTGGCATTGGGTGGTTTGCCAGGTTTAGGGAATAGGATGATGACGGAGTCTTTCCACAGCAAAGGGAAGTGAGTTGTACGAAGGATACAGTTATATAGATAGGTAAGGAAAATAATCCCTTTTTGAGGAAGATGTTAAAGGATCTGGGTGGTTAGAAGGTCATGTCCAGGAGATTTGCGGACTTTTAACTTTTGTAAGAGGAATTAAGGAAGGGATTTACCGCTTTAGGAGGTTAGGATAGAGGGATGGGTGAAGAGAGGAATTCATTAATATTGGAAATGTGCGTAGAGTGGATATCAGGATGTGGGATAAATGTATTTGAAAGGTGTTTGGCAAATTCTTCTGCCCTCATCTGATGCAGCCCAAGAGCCGTCTTCACGTCGGAAGGGGGCGGGAAATATAGTGATATTTGAGGATTTTTTTGGTGCCATTCCAAAGGGAATTATCTGAAGCAGATAGTGTGGAAAGGTAGCATTTGTAGGATTCGGATCTATAGGTTGTCAAGTTCTTTTTGACTACTTTGGTGAAGTAGTTATACCGTCCCTGATCGTGAGGATGCCTGGTTCTTTGCCAAAGGGATCGGTAACGGCGTTTGATAAGGATATGATCTCTAAGATCTTGCGGTAATGGATTTTTCTTACGAATTTTGAAGGAAGGACAGAGTGAAGATGCAGTACAAACTGCTTGCTGGATCAAATTGGTAAAGGAATTGACGGCATCATCCAACTCCTGAGGTATTTTTAGGGAAACTCTGAGGTCAATGGTGTTGGATACAAGCTGGTGAAATAGGTTCCAGACAACTGGTCCTCTAATAAATGATGGCGGAGGAAGTTTGGATATTGGGACTACAGAAAAGGTAAGGATAAAAGGACTGTGATCTGAGGACAGGTCATCAAGGCGTTCTATGGAGTAGTTTAGGGGACCTAAGCCAGCATGGATGAAAAAGTCAAGGAGATCAGGATTTCGGTTTGGGTCAGTGGGCCAATATGTAGGGGTGCCTGGAGAAATAAAACTGGAATTATGGGAGTTAAGTGCAGAGAGGAGGATGCGACCTCGGGTATTAGTAGTTATTGAGTCCCATTGTTGGTGTTTCACATTAAAGTCTGCACCTAAAAGGAAATGAATCCCTAAGGAGTTTAGGAGAGAGCTGAATTGGGAATGGGAAATGGATTTATTAGGAGGGCAGTACACTGATGCTAAGGTGAGAGGAAAGGGAAAGGTTTTGATTGTAACAGCTGTAGCCTGAAGGATATCGTTTGATTGGAGTGAAAATGAGTGTTGGGAGAGGGATTGATGGACAATGACAGCCGTACCACCGTGAGCTTTTCCATCAGGATGGTCGGTCCGGTAGGTTTGGTACTGTGTTATGTTGAGCTTCCGTTAACTGATCAGTCGAGTTTCTGTAATTTTTTATCATACAGTAAGTTAGTTCGTCAGTGTGGTTTCGAATACCATTCGCATTCCAAAGGAGAATGGATAAGGTGGAGGTCATTTAAGGATTTTGTTGGACAGGAAAGAGATGGGAAACAAGATTTGTTAGGAGAGACATTAGTGGTGTGACCATGGATTTGAACTCGGAGAGGAATGATGTGAGTAGTGTTGTGAGATCAGTAGCATTTGAAGGAGGGGAGATATGAGGGATTTGATGCGGGGTATTTGGATTTTGATTCACGGGATATAATAGTTGTTGGAGCTGGTTTATTGGTTGTAGAGAATTTATTTGTGGCTTAGAGAGGGGTTCGGGTGGTAGCGTGGCCCCGAAACTGTTTGTTTGTTGACCACCTGACATTTCGGCGTAGGAAGCAGCTCCAGCTACAATTTTAGAAGGCTGTCTTCTTGAGGTCCTCACTTCATCGCTGGACCGACGTGCTGCATACTGCATGCTGCAGTATTTTGACAAATCTCCTCCCTCCTTTTTATCATTCACTATATTAGTTAAGTTATCTGTTATATAAAGTGCTTCTAGGTATTTACGTTTTGTTGTATTACTTTCCCTACGCAGTATTTTAGGTCTGTTAAAGACATAAAAAATAAACATTTTTTTCAAAATTAAGGCAAAATACATACAATTGAGGAGGGAACAACCCATTTCAACCTCTACGCCGGTTATTAATCCCACTCAGACTTCTCATGATAATTTTTCGTTACCTCCTCCAAATACTCTCATTGGGAATTTTAAAGTAAATTCTCTCATTGCTAATAGAAGTCCTGTTTCTTTAGAAAATTCAAATAAAACTCCTGCTGTACAATCAAATTCTTCTAATTTCAGATGCATGTTTTGTAAAAAGACACGCTCTCTGTCTTCCTGTTCTACATTTTTTCTTCTCAGTCGAGACAAAAAATTCGATCTTCTCAAGAAACACAACCGTTGTTTCAATTGTTTAGGCCCTCACTTGAGAATCAACTGTAATTTCAGATTTACATGTCGTAAGTGTAATTCTCGCGATCACCACACGCTTTTACTTCCCTCTGAAGTTGTTGATTCAAATTCACCTTTGAACTCCACGCCTAATCGCACATCAGATTATGGCAATCATACATTCAGTGAAAAATCATCCTCTTCAGCTGATCAATCACAAGTTGATTCCTCAATATCTCTCAGATGTGTTACTTCCGGTTACCCCGTAACCTCACTCCTAGGCACTTTCCGTGCGCGTATTTTTGATTCAGAACTAGGTTTCGTCCCAGTCCGAGGAGTAATCGACCCTGGATCACAAATTTCGTTTATCTCAAAACGCTCGTAAGGCTTGTCTCAACAAAAGGAAATACAAAGAGAAGTCGATCCCTAGAATCAACTACGAGAAATAGCCCAAGTAAACCTAAACCTAATAGAAGGCGTAAAGTCGACATACCTCCTACTACTCCGAATGATAATAAGGAACCCAAGGCAGGACCGTCGAATGAAAATACCCAACCAGGGTCATCTACTGAGTTCACTGAAGATTCTCCCTTCTACTCACCCAACAGATTTCAGCCCCTAAAAAATCTACCTAGTGAAGCAATGGAGACCACATCGGCCCCTAAAGTGCACAGGCCTCCACCAATTTTCGTATGGAGCATAAAAACTTTAGGCTTCTTTGCACACAATTGAATAAGGCAGTAGGCACCGGAAATTAGAGTGAAGTTTCGTACAAGTAATTTGATGTTTTACTTCCCCTATTAAAAATATCTCCTATTTGGAACTTCGTAACTCCACTGACATGTTGACTACTCAAAAGAAATGCGTTTACTAATAAAACAAACAAGAAGAAGCAATCAATGTGAGATTTCCGTCTCCTAATACTGTGCAAGTACAGACAGGTTTCGATGCAAGTCGGCACGGGTTGTGATCCTAAGTTCCTGAAATTTTATTTGTAAATTATTTAAGACCATTCAAGCAGAATTAGAGGGTATGCGTTAAAATCTTAATTGGTATGCGTTAAACTTTAATTTTTTTGGGACATCCTAATGTTGGTGTTTATTATCGTTACTTAATTGGCATATTCCTTATTTTTAATATATATATATATATATATATATATATATATATATATATATATATATATATATATATATATATATGTAAGTTAGTTTCAGGTTAACTCAACGTGGGGTTAAAACAGATTTTATTATCCTGTAAAAGATTTAACAAGACATTAATACACTCACATAGAGTATACAACTATATACAATATAACCATAATATAATAAGTAAACATACCTGTAAAAGAATAATTAAATTACGAGTAATTAAACCCCTACGAACATTAACAGATAATATCATGTGAACAGTCTTCTAACCTCTACAAGTATATCTTCTACAACATACTCTCCTATATCAATCTATCGATATTTACAGTTCGACACAGAGTAGTAATCTATCTATCAGAGTAGTATCTACACCTCCCCCTCTCAGGTCACTTTTTCCACGGAAAAGGAGACAACTTGCTGGAATGAAAATAGTTTGAGAACTGCTTTTTCTTGCCACAGCCAACTTCATAAATTGTTTAGGATATCCGTTGCAAAATAGGAAAAGGACCTATCCTAATCTTATCAGTTTTTCCGATTTAACCTAATACCATTTTCCACGTATACCATATCGCCAATATTAAAATCATGCATTCTTCAGTGTATCTACTCTGAATTTATTTGTTTCAAAACTCTTCATCGAATTTCGGAAGGCCTCTTCTCTATCTTTGGCTAAATCTCGTTTTTTTACTGTCTCTGGAGGACTAATGATAGATTCTTGTCCAAAACGTAAATACGCAGGTTCAAATTTAGTTGAACTATGAATTGTTTTATTGTATTCTGAGACACAATCTTCTGCGACCTTTGACTATGCACGGACATCGCCCCCGTTTATTTTACATCTAATTCTATTCACCAAAGTTTGGTTTAGTCTTTCGTTGAGTCCATTAGCTATCGGACAATCAATGGATGTAAATATTAGTTTAATATTCATCTTGTCCAGATACCGCTTGAGTTCTTTAGACTTTAGGGCGGTATATTGGTCTGCTAAGAGTATTTTCATTTGACGGTTCTGCGCGATAGGTTTAATAAGCATCGCGATCACATTGACCAGTTGTAGTTGATATCCACGCATAGCGGCTGAAATGATCCACTAAAATATGCATGAATGCATGCTCTTCGGTGGTCTATTTCCACCAAATCCTCCTACTGAATCCACAGACACGATTTCATATGGCTCTTTAGCAGATCCGAGTTTTGACATTAATCCAATAAGCCTACCTCGACGCACTTTATTTTCCACACATATGGAACAACTCGCGCAATAGTCTTCAATCAATTTATTTAGTCGCTTAAAATAATAGTATCGTCTTATCTTTTCTCTTAGTTGGGCAACGCCGAAGTGTCCATAATATTCGTGTATTCTCTTGATCAACTGTAATCCAATTGATTGAGCTGAAACAAATATTAGATATCTATCACGCAATACTTTATAAATTACATTATTATGCTTTTTCGTTTTCTTTGCCGAATGCAGTTCAAAAGCATTTTCCTGTTGATCCTTAATAATCTCTTTTAATTCGAACAGATTAACTACCTTGATCGCATCTTCGTTTTCAAAATAGTCTAAAACTGGCTGTCGTGATAGTAGATCTGCCATTACATTGTCCTTGCCTTTCTTATAAATAATTCTGAAATTAAACTGCGATAAATAATGCACTAAATCTTCTAAGTGTTCGTCAGTTCTAGCTTTCGTCTTCTAACCTCTACAAGTATATCTTCCACAACATACTCTCCTAGATCGATCTATCGATATTTACCGTTCGACACAGAGTAGTAATCTATCTATCAGAGTAGTATCTATATATATATATATATATATATATATATATATATATATATATATATATATATATATATATATATACATATATATATATATATATATATATATATATATATATATATATATATACATATAAATATATATATATATATATATATATATATATATATATATATATATATATATATATATATATATACAGGCTATCTACAGCACAGATCTCTAATGCTTCTTAATTACTTTCGTATCCATTATTTCTACACCCCCAGTGAACAATTAATTTGGTCGAATTTTCACTAAAACAAGTTCCTTTTACTAAGGAAGCGGAATGGTGTTATTTTCGTAATCAGTAAGGGGCTAAGCCAGCCATTGGCTTGAAGAGAAGGTATTGCCTACATTGCAAATCTATTGAAAGCCAAAAACTACGAGAATGATGAGATTCCATTTACATCGGTATTAATTCTCTAGGATATTATCTCTTGAAAAAATCGACTTATTCACACTTATTCACCGGGGCTGTAGATTTATTTATTAGTCACAGTTAAGTGCTTATTAATTTTATTATATTTATAGTATTATATAAAATGAAATTTATCTAATTTCAAACAAAAAACAATATTTTGACAGAAAAACATAGGGCTATCTAAGGAGACGGGACCAGTAGAATCAAGTACTAACGATTCAAGAATAATAACAACCAAGTCACAATCAGCCCTTGGAAGTATGATTGCGTCCGTCCGGCGATCAGTTAGCAATCTCTTATCGAGATCTGTTACATGCTTAGTGAGTTTTTCAAAAATTTATTTTACTTTTTTTAGATTTACACAGAAAAACTATGTATAATGATTATTTGAAAATTAGATTTAGTTAAATTTATACACGATCACCATAAATTTTGTTTAAGTTTTTTGTGGATTCAAGAATAGTTTAGATTCACAGTCCACCCTCGAGTGATTTGATTTGATCTGTTGATATATATATATATATATATATAAGGCAAAATAGATCGATACTTTAAGCCGTATCACAATCCGAACTGACAGATAATATTAGTTAAGTAGTGAACTTATTATTTTGTTATTGTTTGAGGTTATATTGTATTTGATCTTGTCTTTGATTATTTGAATATGCTGCTAATCAGAGAACATCATATAAAGGCGAGGAGAAAGCATGTCTCCCAGGTTAAGAAGGAAATCGAGAAATATTAACACAACATTTACCAATTAATCACATTAATCAATAAAATCACAGAGCTACAGTGGCCTTTACTGTCAGATCTTGGAAAAATAGAATTTAAAAAAGTACTAGTTTCAACATTCTCACGGTATGTGGGATGGGGTTTGCAATAGATTTGTAATAACTTGATATGTTGAATAATTTAATTTTGCGATTTATTATATATCTAATAAAATTTGTTTAAATGAGTTCCTTTTACTAAGGAAGCGGGATGGTGTTATTTTCGTAATCAATAAGGGGCTAAGCCAGCCATTGGCTTCAAGAGAAGGTATTGCCTACATTGCAAATCTATTGCAAGCCAAAAACTACGAGAATGATGAGATTCCATTTACATCGGTATTAATTCTCTAGGATATTATCTCTTGAAAAAATCGACTTAAACACTTATTCACCGTGGCTGTAGATTTATTTATTTTTCACAGTTAAGTGCTTATTAATTTTATTATATTTAAAGTATTATATAAACTGAAATGTATCTAATTTCAAACAAAAAACAATATTTTGACAGAAAAGCATGGCGCTATCTAAGGAATCGGGACCAGTAAAATCAAGGACTACTGATTCAAGAATAATAACAACCGAGTCACAATCATCCCTTGGAAGTATGATTGCGTCCGTCCGGCGATCAGTTAGCAATCTCTTATCGAGATCTGTTACAAGACTAGTGAGTTTTTCAAAAATTTATTTTACTTTTTTTAGATTTACACAGAAAAACTATGTATAATGATTATTTGAAAATTAGATTTAGTTAAATTTATACACGATCACCATAAATTTTGTTTAAGTTTTTTGTGGATTCAAGAATAGTTTAGATTCACAGTCCACCCTCGAGTGATTTGATCCGATCTGTCTCTATATATAAGGCAAAATAGATCGATACTTTTAGCCGTATCACAATCCGAACTGACAGATAATATTAGTTAAGTAGTGAACTTATTATTTTGTTATTGTTTGAGGTTATATTGTATTTGATCTTGTCTTTGATTATTTGAATATGCTGCTAATTAAAGAACATCATATAAGAACGAGGACACAGCATGCCTCCCTGGCTAAGAAGGAAATCGAGAAATAGCAACACAACATTTATCAATTAATCAATAAAATCACACAGCTACTGTGGCCTTTGCTGTCAGATCTTGGAAAAATATAATTAAAAAAGTACTGGTTTGAACATTCTTACGTTATGTGAGATGGGGTTTGCAATAGATTTGTAATACCTTGATATGTTGAATAATTTAATTTGGCGATCTATTATTATTAGCCTGGCGCTACAACACGTTGACGCGTCCAGGCCTCCTCAACCAGCAGCCGCCATAAGTCTCTGTCCCGTGATGCTGCCATCCAGTTGCAGACTCCCAAGCTCCTTGCATCCGCAGCCACACAGTCGATCCATCGAAGTCGGGGACGGCCAATTCTCCTCCGCCCATGGATGATCTCCGACATTAGTCATTTTGAAGCTTCATCGTCGTTCATCCCGGCCACATGGCCAGCCCATCTCAGGCGGTATCGCTTGATCAGAGTCACTATGTCAGGCTCCCCATAAAGGACATAAACTTCTTCGTTTGTCCTCCGTTTCCACTCTTCACCAACCAACACCGGTCCAAAAATCTTTCGTAGGATCCTACGCTCGAATCCTGGCTAAATCCTTGTAAGCATGTTTGGCCATTGTCCAAATCTCTGCTCCGTATGTAATGACCGGGCGAATCAAGGTTTTATACAAAATGATTTTTGTCTACCTTGTAACATCGATTTGCGTCCAATACCCTTCTTCTGGTCTCTGCTCCGATTTCATTATCGCATGACACCTGTGATCCCAGATACGTGGAGCAAACCCATTCGAAGGAGCATGTTCCAAATTCCACTTTCTCCCCAGGATGTCTTGGGTGCTGGTCAGTTATCATATACTTGGTCTTATCATGAATGACCTCCAGACCAAGTTTTCTTGCTGCTTCTGCCAAAGAAAGAAATGCCTCCTCAACTGATTTTTTAGAGCGTCCAACAAAATCTATGTCGTCGGTGTATGCTAGGAGCTGCACTGATCTGTTAAAGATGGTTCTCATCGTCTGAATCCCAGAATCTCTTATTGCGTTCTCCAGAGCCAGGTTAAATAGCAAACAGGCAAGGGTATCACCCTGACGGACCCCTTTTGTAGATGGGAAACTTTCAGAGCGATCATCCTGAACCTGGACAACGCATTCAAGACCTGTCATAGTCACTCTGATCAGTCTTATCAGGCCTGCTGGAACATTGAATTGTCTCAGTGCTCCTTAGAGACCCGCCCGATTGATACTGTCATAGGCCGCCTTAAAGTCCACGAATAGGTGGTGAGTTGTTACACAAAACTCACGCCCTCTTTCCAGTATTATCCTGAGGCAAAACACCTGGTCTGTTGTAGACTTCCCTTTTCTAAATCCACATTGGTAAGGGTCTAGCTCTCTTTCCGCGAATGGGATTAGCCGCTGGAACAAAATGTTCGAAAAGACCTTGTAAGCACACGGTAGCAGAGCTATGCCCCGATAATTTCCACAATCGAATGGATCCCCCTTTTTTAATATGGGATATATCAAAGATTTTCTCCATTCTGCCGGCATATCTTTCTTTTCCCAGATATCCATAATGAGATTGTGAATGGCTTTTTTCAGTCTCTCTCCACCAAACTTCAGCAGCTCAGCATGCGTGTCGTCTGCTCCTGGTGCCTTGTGATGCTTCAGGTTTTCCAATGCATCAGCTATCTCCTCATCATCCCGTGGCTCAACATCCTCCTCCAGTCGAAATAGATTATTGTCATTTTTCTCCTCATCCTGATCCCCTGCATAGATTTTCGCAATGTGCTCCTTCCACAGGTCCAACAATAATATTACCCTCACGATCCTTGCATGCTGAGTGGGTGAGCCTATATGGTTTCCTGCCTTGATTGATTCTGGCATAGAATCTTCTTATATCACCAGTGACTTTGAGCATTTTGGCAGCTTGGCGATAGTAGTTGGAAACGACGGATTGTGCAAACGGGGTCAATGACCTAAGGTCATTGTAGGGCGGGGGGGTGATTAGTGAGGGCGGGAGGGGGTGACCTTGGGCTAGTGGCTGGTGTTTGTGTGCACAATGTGGCAACAGTGTAAGGAATTTATTAGATCTGGCAACGTCGCATTTGTTTACATTGGGTTTCATTCATGGGGTGGTTTGACCTTTGATGACGTCTGGTCTTATATTTGTTTACTTCCGCGTCGACGCGGCCGGTTTCGTCTGTGAGATCACCTTCAGGGCTGCTTTAAGTGGTTTATAATTTATCATCGGTAGTTAACCTGGTGCATTTGTTTTCAATGGTGGGGGTGATTGAACTTTGTACCGGTCTTGTGAGATGGGTGTGACGTAATTTCATTAAAACATCGTCGCTTTGTTTACATTTGAGTTGTAGTAGGAGTGTAAATAACCTTGTGACGTAACGGGGCATTGACCGTGTGACGTCAGAGCATGAACCTGGTGCATTTGTTTGCAATGGTGGGGGTGATTGAACTTTGTACCGGTCTTGTGAGATGGGTGTGACGTAATTTCATTAAAAGAAAAACAACGTCGCTTTGTTTACATTTGAGTTGTAGTAGGAGTGTAAATAACCTTGTGACGTAACGGGGCATTGACCGTGTGACGTCAGAGCATGAGTCACAGCTGGTCCACCTCCCCGCTTCCCCAGTATGCGTTTCTCAGCAGTTCATACTTTATCTCACGGATGATAAGGCGCTGTAGTAGTGCGTAAAAATGACCTTGTGACGTCAGTTCCGTCAGAGCAGACACCACTATCGTACTTTGAATTATATTCAAAGTGATCAAGGGAAAGAATTTTACAACTCAAAGTTTAATTCTCTGATGAAAAAATACTCTATTAATCATTATTCTACTTTTACCTCAATGAAGGCTTCCATTGTAGAAAGGTTTAATAGAACATTGAAAGCGAAAATGTGGAAAGCATTCAGCTTACTAGGAAATTACAAATTTTTAGATATTTTACCCCAGATTCTACATGAGTATAATTCATCCTTTCATTCAACTATAGGTATGAAACCGATTAATGCTCGTAATAAAAAAAAACGGAAAAGTACTTGCAAAGCAATGTATATTCTTTGGTGCCTAAATGGAAAGGACGAATACAAAAATTTATTGAAGACGATTTTGTGAGAATATCTAAACAAAAATCGGTATTTTCGAAAGGATATTTTTCAAATTGGTCAAGTGAAATTTTTAAAATAGTCAAGGTTCAGAAGACATATCCATACACATATTTGTTAGAAGACCTGAAAGGACAGCCAATCAGTGGTTCATTTTATGAACAGGAGTTACAAAAGGTTAAATATCCAGATGTATATCTTGTAGAAAAGGTTTTGAAGAGAAAAGGAAACAAGTTGTACGTGAAGTGGTTGGGATTGGAAGAACGCAGCTGGATTGACAGAAAGGATATTGCATAATGTTGTGAAAGAAGAAAAAAACACTCTGATATTAGACATTTATTTTTTTTTTTTTTTAATCCTGTTACAACAAAACGTTTATTAAAAACATTCCTAAAATATAAAATAGGATTTTTTTATTGACTTGTTGCTGCTATAACATGTAAAATAAAATCTAGTGATTGATAATTAATGTTCTTGTTTTTTTTTTTTTAACCTACACTTCTATGATTTAAGTAATCATTTATTTATTCATTTATTAATGTTTTAGAATTAATTAATTACAACTATTATATACTTATAACTACAATTACATATAACAATTAACAATTATATAACTAATGCAATGAATAATGGCCGTAAGGTAGCGTATCTGTATTGTTAATTGCTGTATGGCGTTTATCATCATATGGGGAAAGAGACTTTTTATTTATTAATACTGTTTGCACTTGATGTCTTTTTGATTGTATAATTTGAAATTGACTGTACATCGACTCGTAATTTCTTATAGTATTTAAATAATCTTGAAATGTGAATTCACGAACTGCACATTTTTTAATCCCTTTGGATCGTTTTATAAGTAAACCATGTTTAGTTATAAATGAATACATTTTTGGTCTTAAGCCAACGTATTCAACAATTGGATCTCCAGCTGTTTCATCTTTGAGCATTCCTACAATTTTTTTGTTTTTGTCAGAATAAGAACGATGCTCTGTCGGATAATTACTTGTATCGAAATAGTCTTTTAAATTGTTACTTATGTCGTCGTATATATCTTCTGTATTAATAAGGTATAGAAGTGAATCGGTGTCTATATAGCACAGGTTTATATTTTGCGGACCATAAGCTTTTAAGAATACGTCATAATGTAATTTGTACATTAAAACCTTTGAAAGTTCCAGTATGCTAAAACCGACATAAAGGGGCTTATTAAATACAATTTTTTCCTTCTCTAACTGGACGGATACTACATTTTCAGTGAAAATTATTCTCTCTTTGAAATTTGGCTTTTTAACTAGTTTGTTTAACGATCTTTTATTTGTTACAATTTTTAGGTCTATTCGTTTTCTAACGTTTTCCATAAATTTCCCAAAACAGGAGTTGTTCATGAGTTTGAAAAAATCTGACTCAAAAGGATTGGTAGACTTAGCTCTATGTTTGCTATTTAAATTAATGTATGGAGCCAACCAATTCTTTTGGTTAAATTTTAAAACTCTATGTATTTTTTTCAATTTAATCCCGAAATTTATAGCTTGTTTCAAGTTAACATAATGCACGATATAACGGGTTTTTGGTGTGAGTGTCGTTAGTAACTTTTCTGTAGTTTTATTGCAAGGGGGTTTTAATCTTTCGGGTAATAAAGGTAGTTGACAGTGCAAATCGTGTATGGCTTTAGGGTAATCAATGTCTACATCAAGTATGTACCCAACTTCAGAGTCATCGGGAACGTTTAACACGTCTAAATCTTCATTATGCCATTTAAAATCACTATATGGAAGGAAACAGTTCATTGCATAACCATACAAATTATTTACATCAGCATACATTAGGTAGCTAATGGGCAGATTTGGATCATAATCATCTACGTAACAATTATTTGCTTTGGCATAACGCTTGACAACTTGTGTAATACCTCCTCGAATTCCTTTTTCGATAAATAATACCATATCTAGGTCTTTTATAATGTCTAGCTCAATGTTTGTAGTTTTTAACATTGCTTCATAGCTAAGGCCCGGAAGAGACATAAAATAGGCTGGATCTAAGCGATATATATCTATACAGAGTTTACGAAATTTTTCAAAGACTTCGCATAATAAAATTACATCTGTTTTTATATACATTTCGGTATACTCTTTTAAGTTCTTTATATTGAAGGTTTTCCAAATGGTTTGAGCATGTTGATAATCAGAATTAGAAATATTTTCTAAAGTTAAATTGTTGTAAAATTTCTCTATTGCAGGTAACTTAGTTTCCTCCAACCGCGCGAAAGAATTTATGTAAGAATACGGGTAAATTCCTTTTTTTGTCAGCAATTCAACTTTGGTTTCTTCAGAAAATAACTGGTACAAATGAGGGAATGTGATTGAATGATTCACAGAATCTTTCTTCATGTTTTGTACTAGGGTGTCTAGGCTAGCTGCTAAAAATTTATAACTGTCTACGAACCTTATTTTAGTTTTACAATTTTTAAATGTTTTAGTGAAACTTATGTATTTTTCTGTGTTACTTGGAATTACAGTAACATCTCCTTCATGGTCGGCTAAAAAAGGAACAATAAAGTGCGAGTCATAACCCTGAAAGTTATGCATAAATACCGGAATAAAATTGGGAGTTTTTGCTTGTAAATTGCAATTGGAATGAGCCGCTCCAATAAACTTAGATGTTACATGATCGTGATGACGTACTTTCTCATCGTTATTTAAAGTTTTCTGGCATATAACGCATAAATCAGTAGATTGATAAATTAACTTTTCTTGCTCGGTCATTTCAGCCATAGGTTCGACATTTCCATATATTTTATCAGCTCTTTTAGCCAATTCATGTAATGCTTCCATAAACATTGACATACAGTTTTCACCGGTGAAAATTGATGGTTGTTGTTGATTAAATAATGGTATATCCGCTTTGACCATAAGTGATGCACAAAAGATTTTATGATTTTGAACTGATTTTGTCCAAGAAATTGATGGATTTTGTGAAGGACCCTCAATTGGTTCCAGATAGGATTCAAAGTCTGCATATGCTACAATTTTAATTTTTTGTGTGCATTCGAATTTTTTAAATTTGATTTTATCAGCAACTGGAAAATCCGATCTCACTGGTTTATGCGTACCGCAAAATAATAAATGCTCCTTTAATCTTTCTTCCGCGTTTTTTCAGCTTTTTGTTTTATATCCCCAGGAAATAGATGTTAAACATCTGTGACAAATTTCTTTGGCAGATTTGTCATCGGATATTTGTCTACTAACAAGCCGGCTTAAATTTGTGATGTAACAATAGTGCGAATTTCTTTCATTTTGAAGAAACAAAAGGTCAAATCTCTCCTTGTAGGTTTCTCTTTTGCTTATTCTTAAAGGAAATATATCATTTTTTTCATCTAAACCGTAAACATTAATTAAAACATTGTTTACATTTTCAAATTTTTTAATGTCTTTCATGGAAGTGGGATATGTAATACAATCGAAATTATAATTATTATCAAAATGTTCATACGACTTAGGATTGCTCGAACCAATAGTTTTGCTTAATATTGCTAATCGAAAACAATCATTGTTTACGTTTTTTACATTAATTACGGCATGCTTGTTTTCTATAACTTTTGGCAATTTAATAAATTGTTTCCCGCTGAGAGGTTTATATTTAGTTAAATGCAAGTATAGAAAGTTACATGATACAAATGTCCAACCAGAACCTTTAGCTTCAAAAGAATCTAATTCCAAGACTATTTTTTCGAATGATTCTCTAATATATTCGTCCAAATCGGTTGAAGAATCTATAACTTGCTGACTAGTCTTAAAATTCATATCGGACTTTTCCTCATTATTTTGACTTATTTTTTTATATGTACAGTCTAACTGTAGATTAACTTTAAATATATTCCATTGAGCCAAATATGATTTTAAAATCTTAATCAATTTTTCTTTGTTTACTTCTAAAAATGTTTTCGGAATTATGTTTTTATCCCGATTTTCAATATAAAAATCTAAAACTGTATTATCAAATGCAGCCTTTTTAATGCCTTGTTCATACGTGATTAAGCTACTGAGTTGTTCCTTATGATAAAGTTTATATTTCTTAGGAGAACTAATTCCTTTTTCTGCACTATTAACACTGGAGAAAGATGGTATGTTTGAATGTGTCCGTTTTTTAAATGGTAAATGAAGTTGAGATTGTTTCAAAGATGACCCAGCAGGAGTTTGGAAATTTTCCATTGCTAACGATTGGCTACTGTGGCCCACGAACGCTTGAAGGGAACTGATGCGCTTTTTTTTTTTCTCACATACAATTTTATGTCGTGAACAGCTAAAATTTGATTTAAATTCGCGACTGCAATTTGTGCACGAATGAAATTCCCATTTACATATATGAGAACTTAAATTTTGTAATAAGAGCCCACATTTTGTACATAAAACATCCATACCTTATGACACAGATACTTCCCCTAGGCCGATATTCACGCTTTTCTTATTTACTAAAACTTAAGATGTATGTATTTTTGCACTTCCCTCCGTATTTCATCTTCAATAATCCTAAAAATAAAAAAAAATCTTACTTTTTTATTCTGAAAATTAAGTATTAATAATTTTAAAATTTTAAATTAAGTATTAATTTAATTGATCGCAATAACAATTAATGATATGAAAACTCACCGTCATACTGCTCTATCTCCTCATCGGTGAAACATTCGCGGTACCTCTTTGGAAGAAAGGTTCGGATGAGTTCTCCTTCCTCTCCCTCTATGATGGCCTGCAGTGATTGGCCGTATTCAGTATTTTTTAAATTGAGTTTAAGTATTTTATATGCCGCTCCCTCTTCTAATTCTCCTATTGTCTTATAGGCTGTAAGACCGTTTAATTTATTCAAAAGAGTCATCTGCAATGTTTATAACAATCATTGTTAAAATGATTCAATATTGTCAAGATTTTTATCATAATGTTAAGATTAGTTAAAACAAGTAGCTTAACAACTTACGTTTAAGCAGTGACTAGCGACAGCGGAGAGCATAACACGGAGGCAAAACAGAGTGACGTAGGCCAGTGGCTGAAGAGGGAACGCTTATAAAGACTTGGAATAGGTGGTATCATGACCATATATGGACACAAATATAACCGCTGAGCAAAGAATAATGGAAAACGGGTAGGTTGCATCGCGATGACTCATGCTCTGACGAATCTGTCATCACATGGTATGACCATATATGGGAATGGAAATATAGAGAACCGAGAATGCAACTATGCGAATGTAACTCACAGACAAGGTTGATTATTATTACCGTTTATCTGTAATATTTATAACCATTAGATTGCTATCACTATGCTAGGATTAGTTTTTGTATCATCGGATGAAATGTTTGTAGCTCTTTTGTAATAAGATGTTTTTGGCACTAATGCTGATTTTCTGTAAATATTAACAGACTTTATCTCACTTTTATCAGGGGATTCGCCCCAAACATCACTCTCTCTTCTTTTTATTCTTTTGGGCGTCGACGATATTTTAGTTATGGTCGTTAAGTAAACCATGTTTAGTTATAAATGAATACATTTTTGGTCTTAAGCCAACGTATTCAACAATTGGATCTCCAGCTGTTTCATCTTTGAGCATTCCTACAATTTTTTTGTTTTTGTCAGAATAAGAACGATGCTCTGTCGGATAATTACTTGTATCGAAATAGTCTTTTAAATTGTTACTTATGTCGTCGTATATATCTTCTGTATTAATAAGGTATAGAAGTGAATCGGTGTCTATATAGCACAGGTTTATATTTTGCGGACCATAAGCTTTTAAGAATACGTCATAATGTAATTTGTACATTAAAACCTTTGAAAGTTCCAGTATGCTAAAACCGACATAAAGGGGTTTATCAAATACAATTTTTTCCTTCTCTAACTGGACGGATACTACATTTTCAGTGAAAATTATTCTCTCTTTGAAATTTGGCTTTTTAACTAGTTTGTTTAACGATCTTTTATTTGTTACAATTTTTAGGTCTATTCGTTTTCTAACGTTTTCCATAAATTTCCCAAAACAGGAGTTGTTCATGAGTTTGAAAAAATCTGACTCAAAAGGATTGGTAGACTTAGCTCTATGTTTGCTATTTAAATTAATGTATGGAGCCAACCAATTCTTTTGGTTAAATTTTAAAACTCTATGTATTTTTTTCAATTTAATCCCGAGATTTATAGCTTGTTTCAAGTTAACATAATGCACGATATAACGGGTTTTTGGTGTGAGTGTCGTTAGTAACTTTTCTGTAGTTTTATTGCAAGGGGGTTTTAATCTTTCGGGTAATAAAGGTAGTTGACAGTGCAAATCGTGTATGTCTTTAGGGTAATCAATGTCTACATCAAGTAGTAGAGTCATCGGGAACGTTTAACACGTCTAAATCTTCATTATGCCATTTAAAATCACTATATGGAAGGAAACAGTTCATTGCATAACCATACAAATTATTTACATCAGCATACATTAGGTAGCTAATGGGCAGATTTGGATCATAATCATCTACGTAACAATTATTTGCTTTGGTATAACGCTTGACAACTTGTGTAATACCTCCTCGAATTCCTTTTTCGATAAATAATACCATATCTAGGTCTTTTATAATGTCTAGCTCAATGTTTGTAGTTTTTAACATTGCTTCATAGCTAAGGCCCGGAAGAGACATAAAATAGGCTGGATCTAAGCGATATATATCTATACAGAGTTTACGAAATTTTTCAAAGACTTCGCATAATAAAATTACATCTGTTTTTATATACATTTCGGTATACTCTTTTAAGTTCTTTATATTGAAGGTTTTCCAAATGGTTTGAGCATGTTGATAATCAGAATTAGAAATATTTTCTAAAGTTAAATTGTTGTAAAATTTCTCTATTGCAGGTAACTTAGTTTCCTCCAACCGCGCGAAAGAATTTATGTAAGAATACGGGTCAAACATCACTCTCTCTTCTTTTTATTCTTTTGGGCGTCGACGATATTTTAGTTATGGTCGTCACATGAACCTTGATTGCTTTTATTTAACACAAAGTTATGTTTGTATCCCGAGACACCTTATCAGATGTAACTTTAATTTTTTAATAGTATTTCCTCAAGATGAGTTAAATTTGAAACATATTTACGAAGAACATGTAAGCACTCCAGATTTAAGTTTTTCACTTTTTAAAGATATGTGTTCGTTATGTTGGAAAGATTCTTTTAGTTATCTCGTCATTGACAAAAGTAGAGACCTGAACAATGGGCGTTTTAGAAAAGGAATCGATACATTCATTGTGGATATATAAAGAGCATTCATGGGGGGGTGTAACGGCAGTCATGGACCCAAGAGTCACTCGTGAGATTATAAAAACTAGCGAGATTTTGAAAAACAAATATCAGTCTTTGAAGCGTAGTCTCCAAGATATTGAAAAAGGTCGACAAGAATTCTTTACACCCGTGCTTCAACCTCTAGAAGACATTAAACAATCAGTACAATTGTACCAGGCCAAACCGGAACTTGCATCGACGCCCAAAAGAATAAAAAGAAGAGAGAGTGATGTTTGGGGCGAATCCCCTGATAAAAGTGAGATAGAGTCTGTTAATATTTACAGAAAATCAGCATTAGTGCCAAAAACATCTTATTACAAAAGAGCTACAAACATTTCATCCGATGATACAAAAACTAGTACAATGCAAACACCTTTATCTCACTCAACGATTCCCGTTCGTGAAATTATGTCTTCAGAAGAGGTGGGCGAGTATGTTACAGACGATCCAATTTCAGAACAAGTCAAAGAATATGCTAAAACGCCAAAGGGAGAAGCCGAAGTTACGGAGCACCTCGCCGCATTTGGAAACCTGCAAAGGGAATACTTGGATAAGATGTTGAAAGGTGATAAGACACATGACTCTCGTTACGGCATTAGAGTCATGCCTTCTGGGGGATTAGCCATTGGCGACTCGACCGATGTTCAGCTTTTCGAGAACAGTGATGATATGTCTATAAACGGTGTGGTTTATGAAGGAACACCGGGGCTGCTGCAGCTACTCTACTTGAAAAATCCCGAAGGTTATAGCGAGTCCGACTTGGATAATTATAAGAATATTTTACTCTCGACCAATGGTCACAAGAGAGGCTATAGTGAGGAACAGGGGGTATTAGGAAATAGATCTGATAAATATAGAAATATAATATCGAAGTTATTCCCAACACAATCTTTAAAACAACGGCCCCCTTCTTCCGCTTCATCAGCTTCGAGCAGGCTAACTTCACTCCGTTCTCACACTTACAAACGGGGCACTGGCCTTATGAGAGCCAATAAACCCTTGTACGAGTATTGGAACGACCCTAACGAACTTGTCGATCGACTAAGGCTGTTAATGTCTTCAACTCATGCCGGGCATGAAGGACACCAAAACGAAATAGAATCAATAATTGAAGAGCTGCGAGAAGAAAATATCATATATTAACGCCAATACTTTTATATTTAGTTTCAGTATAAACATGACGATAAACAAGTTCGGAACCCACATAGCGAAAAAGCATTCAAAGTACAAAACAGCTTATTTTCCATATAACTTATTAAGGTCTGAAAAGGATATCGATGCAAGTCAGTTACGAATAATCAATATTGCAAATCCACTCGCTGCACACGATGCTGCCAATAAAGTATATTGCGATACTCTAGCAGCTACCTACACTGATTTGAAAAATTGGCCTGGTAATTATATAGACGGAAAGAGAAAAAGACTTGTAAACTTTGCACCGCCTATAAATAAATATGATGTTGTCACCAAAGAATTCTTAAGCAGTGTTGCCTTAACTTTAGTTGGAAATATATATGACTCTCTTGACAAGAGAATAACAAACGTAGGTGAGCCTAAGAAGGAATCTGATGCGGTCACACTCGGTTATCTTAACAAAATACTCAAAGAGAAGTTATAGATGGAATCATCAATATTAAAAAGAACTGTTGTAGATGAATTGCATAAGCCAGCTCGGAGGATATATCCCAGACGTAAGACAGTTTTGAAAGGAATAGATGACTTGTGGCAAATAGATCTAGTAGAAATGATACCTTATGCTCGAGAAAATAAAGGGCACAAATATTTATTGACAGTTATAGACTGCTTTTCCAAATATGCTTGGGCAGTGCCTCTAAAGCAGAAATCAGCAGACAATGTGACTAAAGCGATGGAGAGTGTGTTTCGGTCAAATAAGCAGACTCCGAAAAATATTCAAAGTGATCAAGGGAAAGAATTTTACAACTCAAAGTTTAATTCTCTGATGAAAAAATACTCTATTAATCATTATTCTACTTTTACCTCAATGAAGGCTTCCATTGTAGAAAGGTTTAATAGAACATTGAAAGCGAAAATGTGGAAAGCATTCAGCTTACTAGGAAATTACAAATTTTTAGATATTTTACCCCAGATTCTACATGAGTATAATTCATCCTTTCATTCAACTATAGGTATGAAACCGATTGATGCTCGTAATAAAAAAAAAACGGAAAAGTACTTGCAAAGCAATGTATATTCTTTGGTGCCTAAATGGAAAGGACGAATACAAAAATTTATTGAAGACGATTTTGTGAGAATATCTAAACAAAAATCGGTATTTTCGAAAGGATATTTTTCAAATTGGTCAAGTGAAATTTTTAAAATAGTCAAGGTTCAGAAGACATATCCATACACATATTTGTTAGAAGACCTGAAAGGACAGCCAATCAGTGGTTCATTTTATGAACAGGAGTTACAAAAGGTTAAATATCCAGATGTATATCTTGTAGAAAAGGTTTTGAAGAGAAAAGGAAACAAGTTGTACGTGAAGTGGTTGGGATTGGAAGAACGCAGCTGGATTGACAGAAAGGATATTGCATAATGTTGTGAAAGAAGAAAAAAACACTCTGATATTAGACATTTATTTATTTTTTTTTAATCCTGTTACAACAAAACGTTTATTAAAAACATTCCTAAAATATAAAATAGGATTTTTTTATTGACTTGTTGCTGCTATAACATGTAAAATAAATCTAGTGATTGATAATTAATGTTCTTATTTTTTTTTTTTTAACCTACACTTCTATGATTTAAGTAATCATTTATTTATTCATTTATTAATGTTTTAGAATTAATTAATTACAACTATTATATACTTATAACTACAATTACATATAACAATTAACAATTATATAACTAATGCAATGAATAATGGCCGTAGGGTAGCGTATCTGTATTGTTAATTGCTGTATGGCGTTTATCATCATATGGGGAAAGAGACTTTTTATTTATTAATACTGTTTGCACTTGATGTCTTTTTGATTGTATAATTTGAAATTGACTGTACATCGACTCGTAATTTCTTATAGTATTTAAATAATCTTGAAATGTGAATTCACGAACTGCACATTTTTTAATCCCTTTGGATCGTTTTATAAGTAAACCATGTTTAGTTATAAATGAATACATTTTTGGTCTTAAGCCAACGTATTCAACAATTGGATCTCCAGCTGTTTCATCTTTGAGCATTCCTACAATTTTTTTGTTTTTGTCAGAATAAGAACGATGCTCTGTCGGATAATTACTTGTATCGAAATAGTCTTTTAAATTGTTACTTATGTCGTCGTATATATCTTCTGTATTAATAAGGTATAGAAGTGAATCGGTGTCTATATAGCACAGGTTTATATTTTGCGGACCATAAGCTTTTAAGAATACGTCATAATGTAATTTGTACATTAAAACCTTTGAAAGTTCCAGTATGCTAAAACCGACATAAAGGGGCTTATCAAATACAATTTTTTCCTTCTCTAACTGGACGGATACTACATTTTCAGTGAAAATTATTCTCTCTTTGAAATTTGGCTTTTTAACTAGTTTGTTTAACGATCTTTTATTTGTTACAATTTTTAGGTCTATTCGTTTTCTAACGTTTTCCATAAATTTCCCAAAACAGGAGTTGTTCATGAGTTTGAAAAAATCTGACTCAAAAGGATTGGTAGACTTAGCTCTATGTTTGCTATTTAAATTAATGTATGGAGCCAACCAATTCTTTTGGTTAAATTTTAAAACTCTATGTATTTTTTTCAATTTAATCCCGAGATTTATAGCTTGTTTCAAGCGTCAAACTCTTCCCATTCGTGCACTATTACTCCGCAAAATGGACACCTTGTTCGGTCAGAGACTTTTCAATAATAAAATCCCGCAGACGCTAACCTCAAAGGACTCACTGGTGACGTCCAGCCGACAAATGTCGACAGACGGTCTTTCTCATACCTCAAGTTCCTACTTGTCAAACGTCCCATGATAAACTAACAAGTAAGGGCAATTGACGAAGGAGCAAATTTATAATTACCTCGACACCCTGCGACGAACGGGTATGCATTAGCTCATTAAACTAAAACATGACCCCCTCGAAGCGACGATCTCACAGGCCGACAACCAGTTCACGTACAGGGTTCTATACCCCCACATCAATGTAAACAAAATACCCTAAGACACGGGAATACTTGTCAATGCGGCAGTAAATATACAAGGATAAGTGTATAAATGAAATTACGTCACACCCATCTCACAAGACCGGTACAAAGTTCAATCACCCCCACCATTGCAAACAAATGCACCAGGTTCATGCTCTGACGTCACACGGTCAATGCCCCGTTACGTCACAAGGTTATTTACACTCCTACTACAACTCAAATGTAAACAAAGCGACGATGTTTTTCTTTTAATGAAATTACGTCACACCCATCTCACAAGACCGGTACAAAGTTCAATCACCCCCACCATTGCAAACAAATGCACCAGGTTCATGCTCTGACGTCACACGGTCAATGCCCCGTTACGTCACAAGGTTATTTACACTCCTACTACAACTCAAATGTAAACAAAGCGACGATGTTTTTCTTTTAATGAAATTACGTCACACCCATCTCACAAGACCGGTACAAAGTTCAATCACCCCCACCATTGCAAACAAATGCACCAGGTTAACTACCGATGATAAATTATAAACCACTTAAAGCAGCCCTGAAGGTGATCTCACAGAGGAAACCGGCCGCGTCGACGCGGAAGTAAACAAATATAAGACCAGACGTCATCAAAGGTCAAACCACCCCATGAATGAAACCCAATGTAAACAAATGCGACGTTGCCAGATCTAATTAATTCCTTACACTGTTGCCACATTGTGCACACAAACACCAGCCACTAGCCCAAGGTCACCCCCTCCCGCCCTCACTAATCACCCCCCCGCCCTACAATGACCTTAGGTCATTGACCCCGTTTGCACAATCCGTCGTTTCCAACTACTGGCGATCTATAATTTATCTAATAAAATTTATTTAAATGAAACATTTGATTCTTAAGAATACTAATATAATATAGTTTAATAGTTAATAGCTAATAATATCTTAAAGCAGAAGTAAGTAATTAAGCATAAGTAATTAAATGAGGATCGAGGAAGAAGATGAAGAAGAAGTAATTAAACTGTTCGGTTCCCCTAAAAAATTACATTTGTCATTTTGAAATGTCTTATTTTAAATAGCTTATGGAAATCATACCAAGTTAGCCATTGTTGAGAGGTAAACATTTTAGAGCTAACATGTCTTGATTTCTAATTGACTTCTGAGAAGAAGCTTCCTTAATGTACGAACATAATTAAACTGCGTTATCGTTTATTAAACCGAAGTAACTATACAGGCACCCTACTAATAATTACTACGTAAATAACTAAATTTAACTGTTCGGTTCCTACTAACATCACTCACCATACAAAAAGGTGTGCACTCCAAAGGTAAGAACTATAAGCAAATTATTCAAGATATATGAAATAATAATAAAGCAATTGAATTAATGATTAAAAAAAAGGGATGTAAGATCTAGCGGTCACTCGCTAGAAATACATTAGCTAGGGAGGTTATCAATAGATTTACAACTAAGATATTACTAAACGAGGACTATGCTAACACCACTATTTTATTTTGTTATATAACAGAAATAAACAAAGAGAGGATATATAATATTAGAAATGATAGCAATTAGTTACTTCAAAATATTTTTTTTTAAACTAAAAATATATCCCGACAAATAGTGGGCAATCCAAACGTAAGAACTATAAGTCAATTATTCAAACTATATTAAGTAATTCTAAAGCAACTAAATTAATGATTAAACAAAAATAATGTAAGATCTATCCGCCACTCGCTATAAATACATCAGCTGGGGGTTATCAACGGAGTGGCCACTAAGATATTACTAAAAGAGGACTATGCTGAAAACACTATTTTAATTTATAATATAACCAAAAATAGAGGATTTGTAATATTAGAAATCATAGTTGATAATAGCCCATTGATAAAACCTCCAAGTTCAGAGGATACCTAATGTTTTAATATTTAGTGTAGATTATTTTATATTTTATCATTAGTTAAAATTTAGTTCTATTTTTCTAAAATATTTTATAACCAATTAGTTACTTTAAAATATTTTTTTAAAACTAAACCTTGTTTACACAGGTTAGGACCACGGAACAACCAAAATCAAGTACTAAAGGTTCCGGGCGCGCCGAAAACCAGGCTCGTCAAAGTCTGAACAAATACCAACAAACCGAGGCCATTCCAAACGTAAGAACTATAAGTCAATTATTCAAACTATATTAAAAAAATCTAAAGCAGTTAAATTAATGATAAAAAAACTAATGTGAGATCTATCCGTCACTCGCTTGAAATACCTCTGCTCTGGGGTTATCTATGGATTTGCCACGAAGATATTATTAAATGAGGACTATGCTAAATACACTATTTTAATTTATAATATAACAGAAATAAACAAAGAGAGGATATATAATATTAGAAATGATAGTTGAAAAAAATACATTGAAAACACCTCCAAGTTCCCGTTTTTAAAATTCACAGGATACTTAAAAATTGTAATGTTTAGTGTAGATTATTTTATATTTTATCATTAATTAAAATTTAGTTCTATTTTTATAAAATATTTTATAAGCAATTAGTAACTTTAAAATACTTCTTTTAAACTAAACCGTGTTTACACAGGTTAGAAGCACGGAAGAACAGCATTCCAGGACTACACTTTCCGTGCGTGCCCAAAGTATAGAACTAATCCGAGCGAGTCTTCGGCAACGTCGAAACATATCCCGACCAAAAGTGGGAAATCCAAACGTAAGAACTATAAGTCAATTAATCAAACTATATTAAAAAATTCTAAAGCAATTAAATTAATGATTAAACAAAAATAACGTAAGATCTATCCGCCACTAGCTAGAAGTACATCAGCTGGGGGTTATCAACGGAGTGACCACTAAGATATTACTAAAAGAGGACTATGCTGAAAACACTATTTTAATTTATAATATAACCAAAAATAGAGGATATGTAATATTAGAAATCATAGTTGAAAATAATCCATTGATAACACCTCCAAGTTTAGAGGATACCTAATGTTTTAATCTTTAGTGTAGATTATTTTTTATTTTATCAATTATTATAATTTAGTTCTATTTTTATAAAATATTGTATAAGCAATTAGTTACTTTAAAATATTTCTTTTAAACTAAACCGTGTTTACACAGGTTAGAAGCACAGAACAACAGCATTCCAGGACTACACTTTCCGTGTGTGCCCAAAGTATAGAACTAATCCGAGCGAGTCATCGACAACGTCGAAACATATCCCGACAAAATGTGGGCAATCCAAACGTAAGAACTATAAGTCAATTATTCAAACTATATTAAAAAATTCTAAAGCAGTTAAATTAATGATTAAACAAAAATAACATAAGATCTATCCGCCACTAGCTAGAAATACATCAGCTGGGGGTTATCAACGGAGTGGCCACTAAGATATTATTAAAAGGTGACTATGCTGAAAACACTATTTTAATTTATAATATAACCAAAAATAGAGGATATGTAATATTAGAAATCATAGTTGAAAATAATCCATTGATAACACCTCCAAGTTTAGAGGATACCTAATGTTTTAATCTTTAGTGTAGATTATTTTTTATTTTATCAATTATTAAAATTTAGTTCTATTTTTATAAAATATTTTACAAGCAATTAGTTACTTTAAAATATTTCTTTTAAACTAAACCGTGTTTACACAGGTTACAAGCACGGAACAACAGCATTCCAGGACTACACTTTCCGTGTGTGCCCAAAGTATAGAACTAATCCGAGCGAATCATCGACAACGTCGAAACATATCCCGACAAAATGTGGGCAATCCAAACGTAAGAACTATAAGTCAATTATTCAAACTATATTAAAAAATTAAATTAAATTAAAAATTAAATTAATGATTAAACAAAAATAACATAAGATCTATCCGCCACTAGCTAGAAATACATCAGCTGGGGGTTATCAACGGAGTGGCCACTAAGATATTATTAAAAGGTGACTATGCTGAAAACACTATTTTAATTTATAATATAACCAAAAATAGAGGATATGTAATATTAGAAATCATAGTTGAAAATAATCCATTGATAACACCTCCAAGTTTAGAGGATACCTAATGTTTTAATCTTTAGTGTAGATTATTTTTTATTTTATCAATTATTAAAATTTAGTTCTATTTTTATAAAATATTTTATAAGCAATTAGTTACTTTAAAATATTTCTTTTAAACTAAACCGTGTTTACACAGGTTACAAGCACGGAACAACAGCATTCCAGGACTACACTTTCCGTGCGTGCCCAAAGTATAGAACTAATCCGAGGGAGTCATCGACAACGTCGAAACATATCCCGCCAAAAAGTGGCCAATCCAAACGTAAGAACTATAAGTCAATTATTCAAACTATATTAAAAAATTCTAAAGCAATTAAATTAATGATTAAACAAAAATAACGTAAGATCTATCCGCCACTAGCTAGAAATACATCAGCTGGGGGTTATCAACGGAGTGGCCACTAAGATATTACTAAAAGATGACTATGCTGAAAACACTATTTTAATTTATAATATAACCAAAAATAGAGGATATGTAATATTAGAAATCATAGTTGAAAATAATCCATTGATAACACCTCCAAGTTTAGAGGATACCTAATGTTTTAATCTTTAGTGTATATTATTTTTTATTTTATCAATTATTAAAATTTAGTTCTATTTTTATAAAATATTTTATAAGCAATTAGTTACTTTAAAATATTTCTTTTAAACTAAACCGTGTTTACACAGGTTACAAGCACGGAACAACAGCATTCCAGGACTAGAGGTTCCGTGCGCGCAAAAAATCAGGCTCGCCAAAGTCTACACAAATCCCGAAAAACAGTGGGTAATCCAAACGTAAGAACTATAAGTCAATAATTCAAACTATATTAATAAAATCTAAAGCAATTAAATTAATGATTAAAAAAAAACTTATGTAAGATCTATCCGCCACTCGCTTGAAATACCTCTGCTCTGCGGTTATCTATGAATTTGCCTCAAAGATATTATTAAATGAGGACTATGCTAAATACACTATTTTAATTTATAATATAACCAAAAATAGAGGATATGTAATATTTGAAATGATAGTTGAAAATAATCCATTGATAACACCTCCAAGTTCAGAGGATACCTAATGTTTTAATCTTTAGTGTAGATTATTTTGGAAAAGTTTAAACTTAGTGATGGCATCTACACCTAAAAGTGGGTCATACGAAAACTTATTATTTTTAACTACATAAGTATTGAGATTTTTGGTAAAATTACCTATTTTTAATGAAAGATTTGCCCTAGCTGTAGAGAAGTTCCATCCATTAATGGTTTGAAATGCGTTTGTATGTCGAAGAAGATTAAATTTCAATCATCTATAACTTTCTGGTTTATTAAACTAACGTTTGAACCTCTATCATAAACGGCCTTTATTTTCTTCTTCTCATCAACAATAACATTTATTTTTATTAATGGATGCAATCTCTCGTGACACTCTAGCTATTTGTCAATTACTGTGAAACTCATACCATCAGCCGTCACTTCAGTGTTTTCATAATCTTCATTTATGTTAACTTGTTTTCGTACGGTGTTGAAGTGTTCATTCCGGCATTCACTAATCGGATGAAAACGATTTTTCCATCCAAAAGACTCACACACAGAACAGGGCCTTTTTGGGACCCAGTTAACTTTCTTCTTTAACTCTTCTAGTTTCCCTGTTTGTTTATCTCCACTTTTATGGTTAATTAATTGAGTATATTTCTGAAAATTTGAATCATCCAATTTTCCTAGCTCCGTAAAAAGTGTCTTCATTGTAGTCACCTCCTGGCGATTGAGAGCATTTTGAACCTCCAAAGGTAGTCCAACCACAATCGTGTAGATTCGTGTTGTCTCCGTGCCATTACCCTCGATATCCAAACACAGTCTTTCTTTCGTCAGCGCATACTCCACCAACGAACCACTTAAAAACTTATAACTAAAAGCCTTTCGAATTTTAGACCATCCTTTATCTTCAAATACCGTCAAAAAAGAATCTTTCCATTGGTTCCAATTGACTAACCCAATTTGTTTTAAATTGGCCTCATACCAATCTTTTGATGCTCCAGTCACAAAAAAATCTTTGGATTTCTGGATTTCTATCATTTTTGAAATATCGACGACCTTATGTCTAATGCATTCTTTTTCAAATTGTTCCCACCATTCTACCGAATTCTGTCTTCTATCAATTTTTTCTAAAATAAATTTTCGTTCGACCTCTTGTAAATTAACTTCATCCCTATTCAATTTTAACTCAAGTTCTCTAATTCGCCTAATTAAATTTTGATTTTCACTCTGAGTTATTTCCAAGCTAGTATCCTGAGTCGAATTAATTTCTTCTAAAAGGAGATCCCTGTAGCATAGGTCAGATAGATCTTCATCAAAATATTCGTTATTCATTCATCATTGTCTAACTTAATTCCACATTTTCTATAACCATTTATTGGTTTTATGGCCGTAATTGCCCTTTTAATAGATAATTTAGAAATTAATACCTGATGTATGTTCAAATCTTGATACTCTAACGGTAAAGCGTACCATAAAACCTTGTCTTCAGACAAACCAGCCAATATAAATTCATTCTCCTTCTTCTTTACAATATGTACATACAGTTTGTGCTCCATAGACATTTTTTCCTGTATTTAACTTTTTGTAATTTA
>JBBAGI010000026.1:0-50000 GCA_037127475.1 Arma custos | reverse complement strand
TTAGTTTTACTTGCATTGCAAGGTTTTTTAATCATTATTGTCATTAATTTATATCCCAATGTTTTAGTTAAAAATTTGAAACAATCTTAATTTTATTTTATATTTTAAATTATTTATACTTGTGTGTCAGGTTTATTCCAATAGATTCTTTTTTATATATTTTTTTCGTATTGGCCTACTAAGGACCACGTCTTTTTCTTTTTTATATTGACCCAGTACTCACTCATCCGTCGCCGGTTCTGCTCCCTTCTTTCTTCTGTCCATCTTTTGCCCTTTATGATATTTTTGAAAGATTCATATTTGAAACTTTTAGATGTGAAAAATAGAGCTTTTATATTTCCAGAACCTGGCTTGAGAAAATAAATGTCATGGTTATTTGAATTCAATTGATTCAAAAGTACCAAAAGATCAATATCTTGGCCCAAAACAATGACAGTTTTATTAGCATCTCTGGCAATTTCTATCGAGGTCTTGTACATTGTACATAATGATTTAAAAAAAATATTCGGATTCGAGATTTATTCGTTTTTTAGCATTTTCTGAGAACATTTACCATAGTAATGTATATTAATACCCAGTATAAAATGAATTATACTATTCCTTAATTAAAGATACAAATATATATTAACAATGTGACAAACAGAATACAATTAAATTATTAAACTGATATAAATTTACAATATCAATATTTTAAATATTTATTATCTAGGCCTAGCTCCTATTTAATTATTACATTAATGTAAGATATTACTAATACTAAATTGCTTAACTATTTACATAACCTTATACAAATACCATAAAAATTACAACTACTATAAACTAATACTAATTAACACTTACAGTTCACTAATTAAAGTCCACCGACCGTCAGATTCTCCAAATATAACAAACTGACACACATTAATACACAGACACGGTTGATTACACTGAAACTCACTTATTACAAGTTCATCACAGCGCCTAGTCTACTCTTTGACTTACTCGCTCGAGGTGAGAGGGGTATTTAAATAGGCAAGGCCGAACATTTTATAACACGGAAGTAGGGGGAGACTGTTCTGGGATTGTCGAGAAGTTCTAATTCAATCTGAACTTCCTCATTTTGTCTTCCCATAAAAACACATGAGTGCAGTTTTCCAACACTCCTTCTTATGAAGGAAAATGCTGCGATTACTTTCTCGAAATTTAGCCGGACGTAGAATCGACATATAGTTCTTTAGGTCTTGCACAAATTCTGGAACGTCAGAATTGCTTGGTGATACGGAAAGATGCTTTCCAGGTAATCTAAGAGTATGACCGTTAACAGCTTCTGCAACACTGAAGTTTACGTCGTCTCTGATGGTCGCGTGATGTCCGAGGAGAACAGTGGGCAATATCCCTGACCAGTTATTCGCATCGAAGTGTGCGATCAAAGCTGAATCCAACGAGAGGTGCCAACGTTCTATAAATCTATTTCTTTGGGTATGGCACGGTGTTGTACGGATCTTTTGGGTACCGAGAAATTGGGTGAGTCTGTGAAAAAGATCACTTTCGAACTGCCTTCCTTGAACTGTAGTAATTTTGGATGGAACTCCAAATTGGCATACCCATCCTTCGTAAAAGGTGAAAGCTACGGCTTCCAATTTGAGTTGGAGATTCGGCTGATTTTTCAACCCTTCAAGATCATGATCCTCCTTCTGCAGGATTAACTAATCTGAACTAACCTATCCATTTCGTTATTGAGATCGAATTCCTTGACTCACGATAGCGCATCTGCTACCATGTTTTGATCTCCTTCAACGTATTTTATATCAGTGCTGAATTGGCTTATAAAATTAAACCACCTAATTCTTATAGGCGAAGCAGTAGCGGGACGCTGGCGCATTGCATAAATGCGGCTTGTGATCAGTCCAAATTGAAAACGGCCTTTCTTTTATAAAAGGTCTGAAATGGCGGAATGCCGAGTAAATAGCAAGCAATTCCCGGCCATAGGTCCCTAGAGAATAGGTTCTCTGACTATCGGTGAAAATCCTAAAGGTGCCCAATATTTTCCGTCCCTTTGTTTAAGAACGGCACCCATTGCACAGTTCGAGGCATCATATGCCAAAGCTAATTCTGCTTCCAGTTTGAAAGAGATAAAAAAAAAAGATAAAATTAAAATAAAAAGAAAAGTGTTCTTTTCTTTTACAAAATACTTGTTTTGTCCATGATTGAAATAAAAATACTCTTTTACAAGAGCATTCAACTAACTGTCCTTAACACCAAGAATACCTACCTCTAATACCATCCGGGCATACATTTTAGTTCAAGAGATTACAGTATTGGATATTCCATGATGGATTTCAATCGAAAACGCTTCGAAATTTCTGTATTCATGCCAATTAATATTTAATAGGACATTTTATTAAGATCGATCATTAAAGGGATAAGAATTAGAAGGCTCAATGAATTCACTATTGCTTTAAGTCATTTTGTATAATATGGAGTTCAAAATTCACTCTCAGTTTAAAATTAACATAAGTTTTAATTCAAAATCATCGCGGACGAAGTCGCAGCCAAAAGCTAGTTGTAATATATTTTTATTAATTATTATCTTGATAATGATCCTAAACAGAACGTATTTGCCCGAATTGGATATAACCCCTGGTAGCTCAGTGGTTTAGAGCACTGCGACGGAGCCGCAGACGACCCGGGTTCGAATTCCAGCCAGGGTAAATCTTTTCTCTTCAAAACAAACAAAAAATTATTTAATAGTTCTACTCGGTAAGCCTGACCTAGACTTCGAATGTTTGAAAACGACTAGTTGATGAAGACATACGAATTATTTCCAATAGCATCACTTAAAGCTTAAACCATTCTAATTGGGGCCGTGGAATTAGAGAAAAGCCAGGTGATTAGGATTTTATTACCCGTCATAGACGCACTTACCACAGATATATATTTTTTTAAGTCTTGTTGTGTGATTAAAAATATCATATGATGATTAACCCTTAGGTACTTTTTTTTGGGCTGTTCTGTTTTTTTTTAAACCCACGGTGTACCGTGGTTTTTAAAGACTCTCATTTAGTTCTGGGTTCATGCATATTTCCGTACCTCACTCGTATGCATAGGCGTAAAGAGGGGGGGTTATTGGGGATGTAACCCCCCCCCCCATTGCTTAGAAGAAATTAAAAAAAAAATTGTAAGTATAAAAGAAATACAAATTTGAAGGATTTTACTTTTTCAAAGCTATTATTGTGGGATTACAAAAGTAAGAGTCAATAATGTCAAAATCACAACAAAAAAAGCGCAAACACAATTATTTTAATGAATAAACTGTTTCTATAAAATATATAACATCTATAAAAAATTATAATCTATTTATTTAATTTGAAGCTACATGATTACAGTATAGTACAAATTATACCTATATTACGAGGCATCTTTCTTGAAGGGAGTAATATGCTGGAATGGTTGACTGGTGGGGATTAACCCCCCCCTCCATGAGTTAACTCCAGTTACGTTAATGCTCGTATGAGCTACATGAAGAAAATCTTACCGTCTCTAATTCACTAATTGAAAATATTCGCACGAAACCATTAAAATCATATTAAAAAAAAATTGTAATTTCAAGAAAAAATGGTTGTTTATAAAACTATTAATATTTTTATATCTATTACTTTTTCAACCAATTGTGTTTACGGAATATTATCGCTGGCATACTGAGATATTAGCTGCTTCCTTCGTTTCACACTCTTTCCTATACAATTCAAAATTTTTTCTGCGCGTTATATGAGATACATACCTTATGTATTATGTATATTTAAGATTTTGATTTTTCTGTAGGTAAATTATCTCCATTAATTTTTTTAATCTATACTTTACAGAAGGGTTTATTTTCGACGTATCCCTCATCTATTAGTTTCCTAGTCGTTTATTGTATGAAATTGTTATTGGCAATTGTTTTCTTGGCAAAAATCATCTAATAGTTACGTGTAATACAGTGTAAATTTGTTAGAGAGTTAAACTACCCTACAGATTTACTTCCAATCCGAAACCGTTGAAAAGAAAATGCACAAGCAACTGCCAATAGGTAGTTTAAGCAAAGACCAATAAGTCTTTGTCATTAACTTACTAACCAAATTTGATACTTTCCATTGTGAATTTCGATAAACATTTTTTTTTATTTTGTTAATGATCACATAAAGTAGGCTTAAGTACGTTAACTAATGCAAATTACATCCCTGCTAAAAGATTTTTGGCTTAAGTTGTATTAGGATGCTGTATGGGCATATTCAAAGTATTCCTATGGGGTTTATTTGCCTTCCTGGAAGAACAAAGTAATTGGTGCAATAAATTTTCAGTAAGTCCGACAGCACTTGGGTACCAATCCTAGGTCCAGTAAGGTCATAAAGGAAGGGAAAGCATTAGGCAGTTTAGGAGAGCAGGTAAAAGCGGAAGACTTTCAGGAAAATGAAAACCATCAACCTAAGCCTTCTTCCTAGAAAGGCACGTGAGAAGCAATAAACTTTACCATCTTAAACTAAACTGAAAAAATATTTTCTAACGACTAATATTTAAATTTTAGCAAGTTTTCGACGTATTTTTGCAAATGAGATAAAAAAATGCTATTATTTAATGCTCTGGCCATGTCCCAGCTTACTACTAGATTGACTGAATATTTGATAATTTTATAAATGTAATACATTTAATATTATGTAAAATATTTGTTTATTTAAATTTTAAAAAATAATAAACTACGAAACCATATTATATAATTACTATAAAATTGCTATCGTTCAGATATTTACTAGTATCAAAAAATAGTATAATATTATATTAAGGTACAGTGGAAAATTCTTTGGATTTTCCATAAAGAACAAAACAGTATATCGATAATTTTTAAATTATTTAATATAATTTTTGTTTCCAGGTTTTATAGTCACCTAATACTGTATACTCTATTATTTTACAAAAAAAGTTAGTAATGACAAATTAATTTTTCCAACAGAATACTTGATTTCTTTCAGGGCACGTCTCTAAAAATCTCTTTATATTCCATTTAGGCCTCTCGCCTTTGCAAAAATGGGAATAGTTTATTTTAAATATTATAAAATAGAATAATTATTAGTTATCCGAATAAATAAGGAGAAGAAAATGGTCCGGGTAAAATTAACAAACAGTGTAATTAATAATTATTTATAGTAAAAATCTGGAAGGCTATCAATTTACAATTATAGTAAACGTCTAATGACATCCAGTGAACTGTAATGTAAATATATTCAAATCATATTTAAATTTAAAAAACAATGCAAAATGCTATAGCAATTAAAATTTTTTTAAATTAAATATGCGAAAGCCATGATCATAAAATAATGTAGTATTGTAGTATATAGGTAGTATTGTAAATACATAAATTAATTACATAACGTTCAACATTGTCCTGATAATGGTCAATATTTAATATACCTATATAGTGAGACATGATTACACTACAAGAACAATTTATTTATTTAGAACAATAATAATAGTTGACCTTTTGAAATTGGGGTAGAAAAAAAGTATTTTGATATTTCGATTTGAAAAAAAGGTTTTAATTGTTTTTAATAGTGTTTATGAAATTTAATTATCAATTTTAAGAATGAAAATTTTTCATCTTAATTAAAAATTTAAATTCAAAAATTTATTTTTTAGCATAATAAAAAAATGCTGCTGTTTTACATTCTGCATACGTCCCAGCTAGCTCCAGGATATATTATACAATATTGTTTTCTATCCTGAACAATAGTGGGGAGGAGCCTAGGGGCTGGTACCTAGCCGCACCCCCTACCAGCGCCAGGGCGAGCCAGCGTCGGGCGAACAGTCTTACCTGTTCCCCTCCCAGAGCGACACTCAGTTCGAGCCGCGTTCGTCATGGACAAACGTCTTATTCAAGAGGTCTCCCAATGGCCCATGCTCTACGATACCCACTGCCCGGACTACAGAAACGTCGAGCGTAAGAACGGTGCTTGGAGACAGATCACCACGAATCTATTTGGAAACAGCGACCCCTCAATTAGTGAGTACCTTCTTCTCTTTTGCTACTAAAACCTTTGTTTCAAATTTTAGATTTTATTTTCAGTACATGGCTGTAGACCGAGATCCTCATGATCCGAGGAGGCTGAGGCCTCCATTGATAGCCAGGTTTCATTAAATCCCAATGACAGCATGTAAACATAACCTATCGAGCTGTTATAACATCTGGTTCATGCAAGGCCACGTGGTTTCAAGGCACTTTCTGCCTCTTCCATTCTTTCTACTACTAGACTTTCTATTAAAGATTGACTAGTTCGAGCTCGTATTCATGGTAAATCATGATGCAGAAAAACAAGTAACTTCAACTAACTTTATTATTAACTTACTATCTTTTTTCTCGCGGCTTCGCTCGCGTGGAATTAGGTCTGCCACATGAAGTTTCGTGACAGATCATTTTAAATAAATTATTCATTTTTTTTAACTATAAGTTACTCGAACATCCAAAATTTCAGATGTCTAACTTCAAAACTGACCGATTCCATACAATTCGAACCCCTATTATATTAAGGGGGAAACCCTTGGGAGGTGGAATTATCCAAATCATTCTTGAATTATACAAAGAGCCCATCTGCAAATTTCAAGATGCTATGTTCCTGATTTGCCTTTAATTATGTACTATAATGGATTCTCCACAGAACACAAAAAAAAATTTGGCGCGTGGTCCCGTACCCCCCTAAAACTTTCGCTTATATAATATTAGTAGGATAGTAGGATATCAAAACAATAGGTTCACTCATGTTCTTTCTGTTATTTTAACAACTATCATCATGTCAATAATAATAATAATCATAATTATGTCATCATTTATAATGGATTCTCCACAATACCGAAAAACCTGTCGGAGGGGACCTTGCCCCCGTGCCCACCATAAATCCAACCTTGCTGTAGCCTATGTGATATTCTGATGTATAACCTATATCACTGTAAAGTTTCATCCGAATCCGTTCAGTAGTTTTTGCGTGAAAGAGAGACAAACATACAAACTTTCGCATTTATAATATTAGTAGCATATCAAAACAATAGTTTCACTCATGTTTTTTTTTGTTATTTTAACAACTATTATCATGTGATTTGCCTTTAATTATGTACTATAATAGATTCTCCACAGTACCTAAAAAACTGTCGGGAGGGGCCCTTGCCAAGGGGTATTTACCACTCCAAAGGGAAGTTGATTCGGGTTGGTGGTGATAGAGAAAACTGTGTCTTCACGTACGAACAAAGCATTTTATAATATATATTAGATTAAAGTTTCCTCCGAACTTGAGGACATGATATTTCCAAAATAAAACTGGCCCTCTAGGTGAATATTTTCAAGTTTAATAACACACTTTAATTTTAAAAATCTAAGTTTTGTTTATTGATTCTCTTTGTTTACTATTAAAAATTTATTTTCTATAAACATGTGCTAATGATATTCATAATAATAACAATGTAACCTATAATTGACCTTAGTATAAGACGTAAGCATAGCTCGGATTATTCCTCCAGTTATAACTATAAAAATAAGCTGAGCATCAGTAAACGTAGGTAGTATTAAAAATGTACTTTTTGTTTGTCCAGTCGATCGCTGTAAAAAAAAATGGAAGAACCTGCGGGATACGTTTGTGAAATCGCAAAGGAAGAAAAATTGTAAGCCGTGGAAGCTAGAGAGGGATATGCAATTTTTAATACCGCACATAAATCCTAAGGTAATATGCATATTTTTAAATTTAACTATTTCCCTATATGATATAGGAAATTATTAAAACTTTTTATTTTATTGTACTTTTTTAATAATTGCTACCATTTTTAAATCTTTTCTCTTCAAAATAGAAATTTTTTTTTTCTTCTCGTAATTAGATTCCATTTCCCAACCAGGCAAGGGAGTCCTTAAATATTGCCAGAAAGAGACGTCACGTGCCAAGTCCTGAAGATTCACATTATGAAAGTTCGTGGGTAAGATCTTTTATTTCATTTAATGAACAATGCTATTCTGGCTAAATAATATTTCAAATCATTCAACAGTCGCGGTTCCACTAAACATTTGTTGCTTACTTTCAACAGGACGAAAAGGACCTGATGGACTTAAGGATAAGGGATAGGTCAGAAGATGACCTGAGTGATAACCTCCTTCAGCATGTGGAGACCGTCATGGAGGACTCACCCACGTCAAGGCAGCCCAACAAGAGGAGGAAGCGGGAGGAGTCGATAACCAATAGAGTTCCTCAAAGCTTACACTTCTTGGACAATGGCGCATCGTATTACGAACCGGTAATTACATAAAATTCACTAGTTTAAAGATTTCAGTATAAATATGGCTGCATGGAATTTACCAATACCACCCTTATAGGGAAAAAAGGAAAACAAATTTAGTTATGTTAGCAAAGTTACAATAACATCCCATTCTTCATCCATTCTGAGCAGCTAAAAAAAAATTAACAAGTAAAATAATAAAAGGAAAAAATCAAACCTTACAGAAGAAGTGAAACTTACATACTATACTATTAAAATTTTTTCTCTGATATAAAAATCAGCAATTTGACTAAATAGCTAAGCTGTTCAATAATTTTTGGTTAATTTATTAATTTAATCTATCTATTAATGTATGATCAATTTATACTTTTTTATGATTGAATTGCAGTCAATGATAAAACAAAAATAAGAAGAACGTATTTTTTAATAGTGCCAACGTTTCGGCCACCTTCAGGGCTAAGAAAGATTCAAAAAAATAACTATTACAAAAACGTTGGTACTATTAAGTTCTTATTATTATTGAGTTATAATTGACTGCATTTCCTGACCAATTCAATCCATCATTAGATAGATCCGCGACTTTCGTGAGGAACACCGGCCGAAAGAGCGATCCTACGATGAAAGTCATGAGAAATGGAGCTGTAGTAAATTTAATTAGCTTTAATTTAAGCACAAATCGAGGCCTGTAGGTTTAAAAGTTCCGAGTAACGCCCCTTGGTCATTTTTTCCAAATATAGGCCAGCGGCCGGGTGTTTGAGGGTAAAAAAAATTGAAGAGAATTGCATTTTTGATATGTTGTAAGGGCATGTTTGAGTAATGTAACAGATGGGAAAAGTTTTGGTGGCCGAAAAACCTCGGGGGTACTGGGTGGCTCCCCCCCCCCCCGGGTGCATACTGGTACTACCATTATTTTTTTTATAGGTAATTTACAAGTAAATATTTATACTTAACAATAAAAAGGCTGTTTTAGATCGATTCGTGGCGTACAAGGTCATTTTCTTGTACATTCCTCAACAGTGCTCGTTATTACCAATTCTCATAAGAGCGTAACTCGGAATCTATTAGACCTAAAGAGCTGCGGTTTGATTCAAACTGTAGTAAATTTAATCTACTTTAAAAATAGTTACCAATAGTGTTTTTTTTTTTTAAAGTGGTTATTCCCATCTGTTTTTTCGGTTGCGAACTTGGATTTCCACTAGTCAGACATGCCCTAAAACTATCAAAAATGATGCTCTCTTCAATTTATTGCGACCGTCAAACACATGGCCGCAGGCCTATATCCAAACCCTTCCTTTTTTTAATATAATCTTGTGTCGATTCAGTTAACTGGTGGCGAAACAGGGGAGTTTTGGGGGCGAGAGATAACAGTGAAGCGGGCCAATTTCTTATCTTTTTTTAAAGATTTTTTGTGCTTTGTGAAAAAAAAAAAAATGATGACGGAAAGCGGTTTCCAGGGATTAAGTTATATATTTATATGTAATGAATTAATTTGGAATAAAACTGTAACACAATAATGAAATATATTTCAGGTTCAAGGCCCGTCCACCTACGACTGTGTGGACAGGTATTTCTTAGGATTAGCCTCCTCAGTAAAGAGGATGCAATCACAGAGAAGAATAAACCTACAAAGGGCCATATCGAAGTTAATAATGGATATGGTGTAGACAGAATCGGAGGCTAAACCTTCAAACTCCTCCTCAGTCAAGCGAATGCAATAATCGAAGCAATTACATTTTTCAGAGAGTTCCTAAATTTATATATTATTATTATTATTATGACATGTGATAAATAAGAATATTTAAATTGTGTTATGAAAAGTCTGAATAATTTTATAGTTCATAGATATAGTTAGTATACCTTAAATACCATGATCTCACTTGTTGAGCACAAATATTTAAAATGTAGGGTTAAAATTGAATAATTGTAATATATTTCTATAAGAGTTATATCTAGTTTTTAAGAGGAAATGAAAAATTATAGATCTCCTTTCCTTTTCCTCTGTTTTCTACCCTTAAAATTATATTTATTATTACGTGTAAGAATTGTTACTAATTTTTATATTATTATAGAGGCATGTGATATAAAATAATATTTAAATTTTATAAAGAAAATTCTGACTACTTTATTATATTTGAAAAGTTATTTTTATATATTTGTATTATTATTGATAAATACATGACTGAAAATTAGGATTCTGTTTTCATGACCTCAACATTAGTTCCATATTTAGATTATTAATGTTATATTATAAGATACTATACAAATCACTAAAATAGAGCCAAAAACTCAAAAAGAAATACTATTATTTATTATAGTGAAATTGGGAAAAAACACAATGCAAAGCCTTATGTTTCAAATCCAGTAATACACCCACTTACCAGTCGACGTTTCGCCTATTCAGGCAGTATGAAGACACCAAAAAAAAAAGAAGGGGTTTATGTGAATCGCATCTCGAAGAAAAAGGTGCAATACATCCCAACGATACAGCCCAAACAGGCTCCAAACATGAGACAGCACCCCACCACCAAGGCGTTCAACATACAACAAGGAGTTGGTGCTGTCTCATGTTTGGAGCCTGTTTGGGCTATTGGTCGTTGGGATATATTGCGACTTTTTCTTCGAGATGTGATTCACATAACCCTTTTTTGTTTTTGGTGTCTTGATAATGCCTGAATAGGCGAAACGTCGACTGGTAAGTGGGTGTATTACTGGATTTGAAACATAAGGCTTTGCATTGTGTTTTTTTCCCGATTGCATTATAATATTATATATTTATTTATAACTAATTTATAATTGTATTATGCATGGATTGGAGGGAGTTTATATAGAGCATTGAATGCAATAGTTTTAGTATTATTCATTTAATATAGTATATATATATATATATCTCAACATATAAATTATCATACAGTAATATTAAATATAAATTTATATCATTTACATTCCATTATATCATTACTAATGATATTATACAATAAATCATAAGCCTAAGGAGCCGCCTGCTTGGTGAACTGTGTAACAGACACCATTATTTACTATATGTGGGATATAGATAGTCTGGGAGAACAGTGGATATAACACAGAATTAGAAAAACTTATTTATTATGTGTGCCGACGTTTCGACCTACTTTGAAGGTTATCTTCAGGGCAAATAGGAGAGGCGGCTGGGTGAACTGTGTAACAGACACTGTTATTTACTATATGTGGGATATAGAGAGTCTGGGAGAGCAGTGGATATAACACAAAATTAGAAAAACTTATTTATTCTGTGTGCCGACGTTTCGACCTACTTTGTAGGTTATTTTCAGGGCAAATAGGATAGGCGGCTGGGTGAACTGTGTAACAGACACTGTTATTTACTATATGTGGGATATAGATAGTCTGGGAGTGCAGTGGATATAACACAGAATTAGAAAAACTTATTTATTATGTGTGCCGACGTTTCGACCTACTTTGTAGGTTATCTTCAGGGAAAATAGGAGAAGCGGCTGGGTGAACTGTGTAACAGACACTGTTATTTACTATATGTGGGATATAGATAGTCTGGGAGTGCAGTGGATATAACACAGAATTAGAAAAACTTATTTATTATGTGTGCCGACGTTTCGACCTACTTTGTAGGTTATCTTCAGGGCAAATAGGAGAGCCGGCTGGGTGAACTGTGTAACAGACACTGTTATTTACTATATGTGGGATATAGATAGTCTGGGAGTGCAGTAAATATAACACAAAATTAGAAAAAGCTTATATATTTTGAGTGCCGACGTTTCGACCTACGTTGTAGGTTATATTCAGGGCAAATAGGAGAGCGGGCTGGGTGAACTGTGTAACAGACACTGTTATTTACTATATGTGGGATATAGATAGTCTGGGAGTGCAGTAAATATAACACAACATTAGAAAAATCTTATATATTATGAGTGCCGACGTTTCGAACTACTTTGTAGATTATCTACAGGGAAAATAGGAGAGGCGGCTGGGTGAACTGTGTAACAGACACTGTTATTTACTATATGTGGGATATAGATAATCTGGGAGAGCAGTGGATATAACACAAAATTAGAAAAACTTATTTATTATGTGTGCCGACGTTTCGACCTACTTTGTAGGTTATCTTCAGGGCAAATAGGAGAGGCGGCTGGGTGAACTGTGTAACAGACACTGTTATTTACTATATGTGGGATATAGATAATCTGGGAGAGCAGTGGATATAACACAAAATTAGAAAAACTTATTTATTATGTGTGCCGACGTTTCGACCTACTTTGTAGGTTATCTTCAGGGCAAATAGGAGAGGCGGCTGGGTGAACTGTGTAACAGACACTGTTATTTACTATATGTGGGATATAGATAGTCTGGGAGTGCAGTAAATATAACACAAAATTAGAAATATCTTATATATTATGAGTGCCGACGTTTCGACCTACGTTGTAGGTTATATTCAGGGCAAATAGGAGAGCCGGCTGGGTGAACTGTGTAACAGACACTGTTATTTACTATATGTGGGATATAGATAGTCTGGGAGTGCAGTAAATATAACACAAAATTAGAAATATCTTATATATTATGAGTGCCGACGTTTCGACCTACGTTGTAGGTTATATTCAGGGCAAATAGGAGAGCCGGCTGGGTGAACTGTGTAACAGACACTGTTATTTACTATATGTGGGATATAGATAGTCTGGGAGAGCAGTGGATATAACACAAAATTAGAAAAACTTATTTATTATGTGTGCCGACGTTTCGACCTACTTTGTAGGTTATCTTCAGGGCAAATAGGAGAGGCGGCTGGGTGAACTGTGTAACAGACACTGTTATTTACTATATGTGAGATATAGATAGTCTGGGAGTGCAGTAAATATAACACAAAATTAGAAATATCTTATATATTATGAGTGCCGACGTTTCGACCTACGTTGTAGGTTATATTCAGGGCAAATAGGAGAGCCGGCTGGGTGAACTGTGTAACAGACACTGTTATTTACTATATGTGGGATATAGATAGTCTGGGAGTGCAGTAAATATAACACAAAATTAGAAATATCTTATATATTATGAGTGCCGACGTTTCGACCTACTTTGTAGGTTATATTCAGGGCAAATAGGAGAGCCGGCTGGGTGAACTGTGTAACAGACACTGTTATTTACTATATGTGGGATATAGATAGTCTGGGAGAGCAGTGGATATAACACAAAATTAGAAAAACTTATTTATTATGTGTGCCGACGTTTCGACCTACTTTGTAGGTTATCTTCAGGGCAAATAGGAGAGGCGGCTGGGTGAACTGTGTAACAGACACTGTTATTTACTATATGTGGGATATAGATAGTCTGGGAGTGCAGTAAATATAACACAAAATTAGAAATATCTTATATATTATGAGTGCCGACGTTTCGACCTACGTTGTAGGTTATATTCAGGGCAAATAGGAGAGCCGGCTGGGTGAACTGTGTAACAGACACTGTTATTTACTATATGTGGGATATAGATTGTCTGGGAGAGCAGTGGATATAACACAAAATTAGAAAAACTTATTTATTCTGTGTGCCGACGTTTCGACCTACTTTGTAGGTCATGTAGTTCTCCCACGGCGTCTTTCCGTCGAATACTGGAATAGTGTTGTGATTTGGTGACGTCCCAGCATTGGCGGGAATAATGGTCATATGAAGGCTACCCAAGGAGGAACGGTCGGTGTCGTTCGTCGGTGGGTTGCTCATACGTCCCTCAAGAGCTTCTACTTTTTGAATAAGTTCGCTCACTTTTTCCCCTGACCTAGATTCTACATCAACTACTTTATTATCTACATCGGCTAACTTATTTTCAACATTTTCCTCGGAGGATTATCGGGAATTGAAGAGGAAGCTAGGTTCGAAACTAGAGGGGTTGAGTAAAAATGAAGTTTGTTATGAAAGGATAGATAACGGGTTCGGACCAAATCAGCAACAAAAGGGACATTAAGGTCGTTATGGATGACTTTATTCTTAACAAAATAAGGGCCATTGAGGATTTTGGATTGTAGGGATTGGATACGAGAGGAATTCGATGGCTTAGTGAAGCCCCAAAGCTCTACTCCGTAAGTCCAAATAGGTCATATGATGGTCATGTAGATGAGTCTTTTGTAGTTAATTGGGAGCTTAGAGCGTTTTCTAGTAAGTGTTGAAGTAGCCTTAAATTTCGAGCGGTTTTTGACTTTTTGTCTAGTATGAGTTAATCGTTTGTCGAGATGTAATGGTAAGTATCGGATCTGTTCTATATGCACCAGTGGGATATTATTAAAGGATACTGAAGGGCAGGAAGTCATTGGTTTACGACGTAAGGTAAAAGTGATTTGTTGCGATTTTTGAGAATTTATTTTAATTTCTTTAAAATATTTTGTTTTGACACCAATCTTCAAGATCAGTGATATGAGGCTTTGGGATGCAATAACTGGATGGAGATGGAGCTTCTACTTTTTGAATAAGTTCGCTCACTTTTTTCCCTAACTTAGATTCTACATCAACTACTTTATTATCTACATCGGCTAACTTATTTTCAACATTTTCCATTAACTTAGTCTCTAATGTGCCTAACTTAGACTCTAATGGGTCCAATAAATCACTTTTAACAGTACCTAGCTCATTTTTAGCAGTACCTAATTCATTTTTAAAAGTTGCAGACAACTTGCTTAAATCAGTTGCAAATTATAAAATAATAAATAAATAAATAAAATAAGGTAAAAGTGATTTGATGCGATTTTTGAGAATTTATTATTATTTGGGATGCAATAACTGGATTGGTGTTAACTGATAATACACATGTATCATCAGCATACGTGGTTAGGATAGTATTAGGATGAGTTGGGATGTCAGATGTATAAACTGTATAAAGCATTGGGCCAAGGATATCTTGAGGAACATCAGCAGATTGGGAAAAGAGGGATGAATAGAGATTATTATGGTTTACTTGGAACGTTCTATTTGTGAGTTAGGATTGAAGGATGAGAAAGTATGTAGGGGGTAGGAATTTACAATTTAAACTTATAATTATTATATAATATCGTATATTTTCCAAATATTGGGAAATCTTCCAATAGACAGTGCCACCAAGTTAAAAAGATTTTTGAAGTTGGAGGAAGACATTTGCCTTAAATTTTTGTAGTGCCCCCCCCCCCCAATTATTGAGATCTTAGGTCAACAGTACCTCGCGTTTGCTTCTCTCTTCATAAAATTTAGCTCGACAAAAACGAGGAGGTCCTATGTAGTTTTTGTCAAATAATAAATTAAAATTTAGACGGCACTTGCGACTAACTCGGGCGAAATGTTGTTACTTCAAGATTCACCTGAACATTGCGGATAACTTCCTGTTCGTCTATGTTCACAAATCACGTCCCCATTAGGAGAGAACGGGGAGCGGAGAGAACATATCTTCTTATTAAAATTTTTAGCTCTAACTGCTGCTCCTTTGTCAAATCTCTTAGAAAATCTGACTAAGGGTCTTTTATTTTAGCTTGTATTGGTACATTCTAATGGATACTTTTTTTTTTTCTTTTATTGTTGATAATTACTATCAAGGTTAGGTTTTATTGTTTATAGACGCACAACATCCATGTTCATCAGCGTCTCCTTTCTTTTGGTTCAAAATTTATTTCCACTTCACATATAATTATGATATGCTATTGAACATGTTATTATGATTGAGAAATGTTATCATATAAGTGATGTTATCACCCAGGATAGTAGGGGTTTTTCTATCAATTCCCAAGCCTTGAAAATATGTTTCATACAGAGGGCAGTCCTCCAAGAAGTAGGTGATAGTTAATTGCACTCTGCCACTTCCGCACTTTGGTGGTGCATCTCTCAATCAGATATCCGTGTGTCAGACCCTGTTGTTCAAGTCTGATCTTCATGTACAAAATAAAAACAAAACGATTTTGAGTTTTTTATTACTGTGTGCACTCCAACTGTCTTAATTTTTTATTCATTGAAAGATTCGACAATGTGCAGAATTCATTAACTTCCAATAAATTTATATATTTTTTAAATTGTTTTTCAATATATCCCTAAAGAATACAAGTTAATTAATTTTTATGATGAAGGTGCAGTCTATTATGAAGTTGGTTGAACCTTCTCAAACCATAAATGTACCATAAAAATTTCTCCGACTGAACTGCTGTAACTCTCTAAGATAAATTGAATTAAAGTTAAAACAGCTTCCTTCTTCTTCTATCGGCTCTGAAGATAACCTACAAAGTAGGTCGAAACGTCGGCACTCATAATAAATAAGTTTTTCTAATTTTGTGTTATATTCACTGCACTCCCAGACTATCTATATCCCACATATAGTAAATAACAGTGTCTGTTATACTGTTCACCCAGCCGGCTCTCCTATTTGCCCTGAACATAACCTACAAAGTAGTTCGAAATGTCGGCACTCATAATAAATAAGTTTTCCTACCGCCGTTGTTATGTCGACTTGAAGTCAACAAACAGATGATGTGTCGGTACATTGTATTCCTTTCCTTTCTCTAGTATAGTGCGGAGGCTAAAGATTTGGTCGGTGGTAGATCTCCCCTGCCGGAACCCACGTTCATAATGGCCAACTTCCGGTTCAACAATTGGAAGAAGCCGGCAAAATAGAATGTTGGAGAGGATTTTGAATGTACAAGGCAGCAAAGATATCCCTCTATAGCTTGCACATTCAAACATATCTCCCTTTTTGTGAATGGGGCAGTTAACAGTTTTTCTCCATTCTCAGGGTAAAGTTTCACTGGCCCAGCTATTTATTATCAGGTTATATATACACTTTACAAGTTCCAACGATTCCTGTTTAAACAATTCTGCAGGGAGTGAGTCGATGTCTGGAGCTTTATGATTCTTTAACCGACTAATAGCATCATCTACATCTTCTTCATCAGGTGTTTCCGATTCTCCCTCATATACCTGCTATCTCTCTCTTCATCTCCATTCAATAAGGACTCGAAGTATTTCCTCCATTCCCCTAAACCGGCCTTATTATCGGTCAGTAAAGTTCCTTTCGCGCTCATGCACATCGATGGGATCTGCTTGAATGGTTTTCTAGTAGCGTTGATTCCTAGGAAGAATTTTTTCGTTTCTGATCGGAACTTTTTCAGTTCCTCTAGGTCTGCATTACGCTGTCTCTTCTTGTTCCGGTGCCTCGCTTCTCTTCCTGACGCTCTCCGGTACTCCTCCACAGTTCTATGGGTCCGCCTATTAATCGTGACTCTGTAGGCTTCATTCTATGCATCTGTGAGGGTTCTACACTCTTCATCGAACTATGGAGATATTGGATCTTTTTTGGCTGTGTCTACGACTTCTTCTGCCACTTGTGCGATGATTGAGGAGCATATTGTCTATTCATCATCCATATCTACAGCAATAGGCCGTTGAGAAATTCTCTGATCCTGTTACCCACACAATGGTTGCACTTAACCTCCATTGGGCCAATTTTAACGGAAGGATGCGAGCTGTGGACAATTTTGCGATCCTAATGAAATGCTACTCGATTCAAATCAACACTTGAAGAACTCCTTACGCTAACGTTTATTTCGATTTTCACGTTGTTGAGTTGTTTGATTACCTCGGCGATTTTTCATTGTTAACTGAGTCGTTTCATTTGCCATCTGTCTTTCTTCATGTGTTTGGGATGCAAGTCGGGCCATACTAACACGGCGCTGTTCTCGTGCGATTTCTTGTTCATCCATATTCAATTGATTGGCCATATTCCGAACGGTGCTTCCATGACGGTTTCGATGCGAAAGATTAGATCTTCTGGCTAGCGACATTGTGAATAATACTAAAAAATTATATCATAACCTCACAAATAAACATCGATGAAAACATGTGCTCAAATGTCATGACTAAGGCCCGGATTTTTATGCATTTGCATATTTTTTTCAACGCTTTGTACATCACGTTTGAAGTGTTTAAAACGTGTTTTGGACCAAAATTATTCGATTAGGTTAACTTTTATTTTGCATATTTGTACATATTTGAAGGAAAATGCATATTTTTGCATATTTCATCGTTTTTGCATATCTTTAATGCATTTTGTTCTATTTTAGGTTTTGTGTGTTGTCAGAGGTGTTTAGGTAATTTTTAAAAACGATGAATCAATAAAAACATTTAATTCAATAACAGGAAACAATTAATAATAATATTTCTTTTTCTAGGAAGATTGGCCCTTCCCCTTTCTATGTTAAAATTCTTAGAATCCATTTCCACTTTTGGTTCTGCTGCTCTTCTATAACTAAAAATTGTGTTAGTTAGACTCGAAATATCGCACCGTTAACATCACAAAAGTTAAGGCTAAAGCTAGTGAACTTGTAACCAAATATTTACGCGAATTACTTACTTGACATTACTTTTCATAGTGATTCGAGCGTTTTACTTTGTAACAGTTGTGATATGTCGACATCCCGAAGATCGTTAGTAACACAGCATATCGAAACAACGAAACATAAAGAATATCTACAAAGAATAAAACAATTCATTCAGACATTTGTTTCTACATCATTTACATCAACTTTGACTTCCAGTAAGTCACAATTTTTCAATGATTTGACTCGTGCTTTTATAAGGGCAGATATTCCAATTTATAAGATCAATAATTTTGAATTAAAAGAGTTTTTGAAAGGTATACCGGACTCAAAATGCTAGACAAAAGCACTATTCGAAAAAATTATCTCGCTAGCTATATACCGTTTGAAAATAGAATTCCACATCAAAATGATAAATCAGAATGAAATGAACAGAATTCGAATTGATTTTCACCCACGAAAAAATTATTGGAACTATCGGAAATTAACGTTTGGATTGATTTTCGATATGTACTACTCTTCTAAAAGCGAGTTCGATATTTGCTGTATAATGTATAGCTAGGAACTAATCTATAGGCTAATTAGAATTACTAAACGTATACCTATTAAGGATCCAAAATTACATCATAATGAAATTTAAGATGGAGATGGTAAATCAATTAAAGATCTATTAATAGTTTTAAATAGAGGATGCGTTTTTCGTATAGGTTTATTAATATTTTAATTTTTTATTCGTAATGGTCCTTCATTAGTTTTTGCAGTATTTGAAACTACAATTATCGTAAATGATAAATAAATACTCATTATTACTGTTAACTGGGCAGTTATAATATAGAAATTTTTAATAATCTTATGCAATCACAAAGAACATAACCATTCACAATGTGCACTTCATCAAACTGACAAATCGTTTCAAAACAATGTATTAAATGCAATATTTAAAACTACAATTATTGTAAATAATAAATAAATTATTATCACACACAATTATCAAACACAATAGTATGCGATGAAAAGACTGCAAATGAATCAGCTGTCAAAAGTTGATGCCTTAGTTCACAAATGTGTTAAGTTCAAATTTTTCAAAAGTGGGTTTTGTTATATAAATAATATTGTAAAGTTGTGATCAGGAAGTCATAGATCATAATATGATCATATTATGTTGATATAAAATTAATAGAGAAGCTGTGAAGGTTACAAAAATACGTTATGCATATATAAATATAACTCAAGAATGCCTGGACCGATTTTGATTTTTCTTGGTTATCCTTCTTTTTTTGGCCGAAGACCAATCCTAAATGGTTCGAAACCGGTCCAGGCGTTCTAGAGTTATTAGGTCAGTAACTAACGCCACTCTCCTTTATATATATAGATTAAATTATTAAACTGATTTAAATGTACAATTACAATATTTTAAATATTTATTACAACCTAGGCATATTTAATTACTACAATAATATAAGATGTTACTAATTCTAAGTGACTTAACTATTTACATAAATTTGTACGAATACTATGAAATTACACTATGGCTTATAACTACAAATTAACACTTACAGTTCAGTAATTAAAGTCCACCGACCGTAAGAATCTCCAAATATAACAAACTGACACACAGTAACAAACAGAAACAGGACATAACGAATGAGCAAATATATCAGTAATTTGCAGTAACAGTAACTACAACTGTTCAGAATTTCAAAAAAAGAGATTTTGAATACATCCACAAAGAATTCGGAGGAATTAATATAAATTAATGAGAACAGGAATAAACTACTAAATGCCGGATAATCCCATGAATGTTCTACTAATAACCTCTAGAATGCATAAAATAATGGGTATTAGGATATTAAGTATTAGGATGAGTCGGGATGTCAGCGCGATATTATTATTACATTATTGGGGCGATAGACTCATAAAGAAGTCCTTAGCCTGCTCAACCGCACTTCCCCAATCGTCCCGATCGCCTGCTCGAGTGATGGAGACCTTGTTCAACCTCAGATCTTCACAGACGGCATCCTTCCATCTACCTAGCTTGGGGGCTTCCTCGAGGTCTTACTCCATTCAGATTTCCTTTATACAGCTTTTTAGCTGTTCGTCCTATATACATGGCGCAGGCACTTGATGTGTTGAATCCTAATGAAGCTCGATACAGTTAGGTCTCCATATAACTCACTCAGCTCTTTGTTCCTTCTGATTCTGAGTTGGTCATTTTCTCGAACTGGGACGAATATTTGCCGTAGAACTCTCCGTTCGAATTTATTAATCTTTTCCACAATGGATGTATTCAGCGTGAGTGTGTCAGCTGTATAAACTGTAAAAAGGATTGGACCAAGGATATTACCTTGAGGAGAATGAAAAGTTAAAACATGAGGAATAATTACCAAACTATCAATTTGGTTTTGAGGCGGAACTTCAACTTGAAAGGAATTTTTAGGTAGCAACAAATTTTTCGATGAGAAAGGCTAAAAATTCCAATAAAATGGTTCGCTAATTCCGAGTTAATTTTTTCCATCTTCGCCCCCAAACCCAATAATTTAATTTAATACAACACGGACCAAAGGCGAGGCAGGCCTCTTTAATAAATCAGCTGGAGCAATGGACCGGCCTTCTCCATGTTCTTTCGGAATTTAATTATTGGATAGGTTCATTAGAACAGGTCGGAGGGGAAGTGCCTACTGAAGATGAAGGGAACCTAGCCTCATCTTATTTCATCATCCTGGACGGTCTTCTTCAGGGCTTAATATACCAGACAAATTACAAATAAAATATAGAAAATTATAATAAAAAAATATATATTTACAAAAAAAACTACAACTATTACTCTGGAGTAAACCAGAAACAAATTAAGTTTATTAGTTATTTTTGCGAATTTCATTTCATATATTTTTCCGTTTTAACTATTGCTTATAATATTTTTCTCATTCTTTGCCTTACTTATTATTCTTTTGGATTAGTTTTACTTGCATTGCAAGGTTTTTTAATCATTATTGTCATTAATTTATATCCCAATGTTTTAGTTAAAAATTTGAAACAATCTTAATTTTATTTTATATTTTAAATTATTTATACTTGTGTGTCAGGTTTATTCCAATAGATTCTTTTTTATATATTTTTTTCGTATTGGCCTACTAAGGACCACGTATTTTTCTTTTTTATATTGACCCAGTACTCACTCATCCGTCGCCGGTTCTGCTCCCTTCTTTCTTCTGTCCATCTCTTGCCCTTTATGATATTTTTGAAAGATTCATATTTGAAACTTTTAGATGTGAAAAATAGAGCTTTTATATTTCCAGAACCTGGCTTGAGAAAATAAATGTCATGGTTATTTGAATTCAATTGATTCAAAAGTACCAAAAGATCAATATCTTGGCCCAAAACAATGACAGTTTTATTAGCATCTCTGGCAATTTCTATCGAGGTCTTGTACATTGTACATAATGATTTAAAAAAAAAATTCGGATTCGAGATTTATTCGTTTCTTAGCATTTTCTGAGAACATTTACCATAGTAATGTATATTAATACCCAGTATAAAATGAATTAAACTATTCCTTAATTAAAGATACAAATATATATTAACAATGTGACAAACAGAATACAATTAAATTATTAAACTGATATAAATTTACAATATCAATATTTTAAATATTTATTATCTAGGCCTAGCTCCTATTTATTTATTACATTAATATAAGATATTACTAATACTAAATTGCTTAACTATTTACATAACCTTATACAAATACCATAAAAATTACAACTACTATAAACTAATACTAATTAACACTTACAGTTCACTAATTAAAGTCCACCGACCGTCAGATTCTCCAAATATAACAAACTGACACACATTAATACACAGACACGGTTGATTACACTGAAACTCACTTATTACAAGTTCATCACAGCGCCTAGTCTACTCTTTGACTTACTCGCTCGAGGTGAGAGGGGTATTTAAATAGGCAAGGCCGAACATTTTATAACACGGAAGTAGGGGGAGACTGTTCTGGGATTGTCGAGAAGTTCTAATTCAATCTGAACTTCCTCATTTTGTCTTCCCATAAAAACACATGAGTGCAGTTTTCCAACACTCTTTCTTGCGAAGGAAAATGCTGCGATTACTTTCTCGAAATTTAGCCGGACGTAGACTCGACATATAGTTCTTTAGGTCTTCTTCTGGAAATTCTGGAACGTCAGACTTGCTTGGTGATACGGAAAGATGCTCTCCAGGTAATCTAAGAGTATGACCGTTAACAGCTTCTGCAACACTGAAGTTTACGTCGTCTCTGATGGTCGCGTGATGTCCGAGGAGAACAGTGGGGAATATCCTTGACCAGTTATTCGCATCGAAGTGTGCGATCAAAGCTGAATCCAACGAGAGGTGCCAACGTTCTATAAATCTATTTCTTTGGGTATGGCACGGTGTTGTACGGATCTTTTGGGTACCGAGAAATTGGGTGAGTCTGTGAAAAAGATCACTTTCGAACTGCCTTCCTTGAACTGTAGTAATTTTGGATGGAACTCCAAATTGGCATACCCATCCTTCGTAAAAGGTGAAAGCTAAGCTTCCAATTTGAGTTGGAGATTCGGCTGATTTTTCAACCCTTCAAGATCATGATCCTCCTTCTGCAGGATTAACTAATCTGAACTGAACTATCCATTTCGTTATTGAGATCGAATTCCTTGACTCACGATAGCGCATCTACCCTGTTTTGATCTCCTTCAACGTATTTTATATCAGTGCTGAATTGGCTTATAAAATTAAACCACCTAATTCTTATAGGCGAACCAGTAGCGGGACGCTGGCGCATTGCATAAATGCGGCTTGTGATCAGTCCAAATTGAAAACGGCCTTTCTTTTATAAAAGGTCTGAAATGGCGGAATGCCGAGTAAATAGCAAGCAATTCCCGGCCATAGGTCCCTAGAGAATAGGTTCTCTGACTATCGGTGAAAATCCTAAAGGTGCCCAATATTTTCCGTCCCTTTGTTTAAGAACGGCACCCATTGCACAGTTTGAGGCATCATATGCCAAAGCTAATTCTGCTTCCAGTTTGAAAGAGCTGCTTCTTTCAGGCAATTTTTGCTCGCTGCGAAAGCGGTGATAATTTCCAGTTTCCAGAGGATCGGAGTCTTGTCGTTCTTCATACCACCGTGCAAGTACGAGTTTAGTGTAGATTGCACGGTAGCATTCCTAGGAAACGCCGCGAAGACTTCACATCTTGTGGCTGAGGGTAGTCAACAATAGCTTGCTACAGACAAAATAAACAATAGCCGATCAAATCCACCGTCGGCATGTCTTTTTTTTCTTAAATTTATAAATAAAATTAACTTATTCTATTTTATTCAAACAATAATAAAAACATAATAGTAACAATATGAAAAAAAAATATTTATATTATTATACTTACAGAAAAAAGATAAAATTAAAATAAAAGGAAAAGTGTTCTTTTCTTTTACAAAATACTTGTTTTGTCCATGATTGAAATAAAAATACTCTTTTACAAGAGCATTCAACTATTTGTCCTTAACACCAAGAATACCTACCTCTAATACCATCCGGGCATACATTTTAGTTCAAGAGATTACAGCATTGGATATTCCATGATGGATTTCAATCGAAAACGCTTCGAAATTTCTGTATTCATGCCAATTAATATTTAATAGGACATTTTATTAAGATCGATCAACAAAGGGATAAGAATTAGAAGGCTCAATGAATTCACTATTGCTATAAGTCATTTTGAATAATATGGAGTTCAAAATTCATTCTCAGTTTAAAATTAACATAAGTTTTAATTCAAAATCATGGCGGACGAAGTCGCAGCCAAAAGCTAGTTGTAATATATTTTTATTAATTATTATCTTGATAATGATCCTAAACAGAACGTATTTGCCCGAATTGGATATAACCCCTGGTAGCTCAGTGGTTTAGAGCACTGCGACGGAGCCGCAGACGACCCGGGTTCGAATTCCAGCCAGGGTAAATCTTTTCTCTTCAAAACAAACAAAAAATTATTTAATAGTTCTACTCGGTAAGCCTGACCTAGACTTCGAATGTTTGAAAACGACTAGTTGATGAAGACATAAGAATTTTTTCCAATAGCATCACTTAAAGCTTAAACCATTCTAATTGGGGCCGTGGAATTAGAGAAAAGCCAGGTGATTAGGATTTTATTACCCGTCATAGACGCACTTACCACAGATATATATTTTTTTAAGTCTTGTTGTGTGATTAAAAATATCATATGATGATTAACCCTTAGGTACTTTTTTTGGGCTGTTCTGTTTTTTATTAAACCCACGGTGTACTGTGATTTTTAAAGACTCTCATTTAGTTCTGGGTTCATGCATATTTCCGTACCTCACTCGTATGCAAAGGCGTAAGGAGGGGGGAGGGGTTATTGGGGCCTTTGCAAAAATGGGAATAGTTTATTTTAAATATTATAAAATAGAATAATTATTAGTTATCCGAATAAATAAGGAGAAGAAAATGGTCCGGGTAAAATTAACAAACAGTGTAATTAATAATTATTTATAGTAAAAATCTGGAAGGCTATCAATTTACAATTATAGTAAACGTCTAATGACATCCAGTGAACTGTAATGTAAATATATTCAAATCATATTTAAATTTAAAAAACAATGCAAAATGCTATAGCAATTAAAATTTTTTTAAATTAAATATGCGAAAGCCATGATCATAAAATAATGTAGTATTGTAGTATATAGGTAGTATTGTAAATACATAAATTAATTACATAACGTTCAACATTGTCCTGATAATGGTCAATATTTAATATACCTATATAGTGAGACATGATTACACTACAAGAACAATTTATTTATTTAGAACAATAATAATAGTTGACCTTTTGAAATTGGGGTAGAAAAAAAGTATTTTGATATTTCGATTTGAAAAAAAGGTTTTAATTGTTTTTAATAGTGTTTATGAAATTTAATTATCAATTTTAAGAATGAAAATTTTTCATCTTAATTAAAAATTTAAATTCAAAAATTTATTTTTTAGCATAATAAAAAAATGCTGCTGTTTTACATTCTGCATACGTCCCAGCTAGCTCCAGGATATATTATACAATATTGTTTTCTATCCTGAACAATAGTGGGGAGGAGCCTAGGGGCTGGTACCTAGCCGCACCCCCTACCAGCGCCAGGGCGAGCCAGCGTCGGGCGAACAGTCTTACCTGTTCCCCTCCCAGAGCGACACTCAGTTCGAGCCGCGTTCGTCATGGACAAACGTCTTATTCAAGAGGTCTCCCAATGGCCCATGCTCTACGATACCCACTGCCCGGACTACAGAAACGTCGAGCGTAAGAACGGTGCTTGGAGACAGATCACCACGAATCTATTTGGAAACAGCGACCCCTCAATTAGTGAGTACCTTCTTCTCTTTTGCTACTAAAACCTTTGTTTCAAATTTTAGATTTTATTTTCAGTACATGGCTGTAGACCGAGATCCTCATGATCCGAGGAGGCTGAGGCCTCCATTGATAGCCAGGTTTCATTAAATCCCGATGACAGCATGTAAACATAACCTATCGAGCTGTTATAACATCTGGTTCATGCAAGGCCACGTGGTTTCAAGGCACTTTCTGCCTCTTCCATTCTTTCTACTACTAGACTTTCTATTAAAGATTGACTAGTTCGAGCTCGTATTCATGGTAAATCATGATGCAGAAAAACAAGTAACTTCAACTAACTTTATTATTAACTTACTATCTTTTTTCTCGCGGCTTCGCTCGCGTGGAATTAGGTCTGCCACATGAAGTTTCGTGACAGATCATTTAAAATAAATTATTCATTTTTTTTAACTATAAGTTACTCGAACATCCAAAATTTCAGATGTCTAACTTCAAAACTGACCGATTCCATACAATTCGAACCCCTATTATATTAAGGGGGAAACCCTTGGGAGGTGGAATTATCCAAATCATTCTTGAATTATACAAAGAGCCCATCTGCAAATTTCAAGATGCTATGTTCCTGATTTGCCTTTAATTATGTACTATAATGGATTCTCCACAGAACACAAAAAAAAATTTGGCGCGTGGTCCCGTACCCCCCTAAAACTTTCGCTTATATAATATTAGTAGGATAGTAGGATATCAAAACAATAGGTTCACTCATGTTCTTTCTGTTATTTTAACAACTATCATCATGTCAATAATAATAATAATCATAATTATGTCATCATTTATAATGGATTCTCCACAATACCGAAAAACCTGTCGGAGGGGACCTTGCCCCCGTGCCCCACCATAAATCCAACCTTGCTGTAGCCTATGTGATATTCTGATGTATAACCTATATCACTGTAAAGTTTCATCCGAATCCGTTCAGTAGTTTTTGCGTGAAAGAGAGACAAACATACAAACTTTCGCATTTATAATATTAGTAGCATATCAAAACAATAGTTTCACTCATGTTTTTTTTGTTATTTTAACAACTATTATCATGTGATTTGCCTTTAATTATGTACTATAATAGATTCTCCACAGTACCTAAAAAACTGTCGGGGTGGGGGCCCTTGCCCCCGCGTCCCCCCCATAAATCCTCCCACCGCGACCAAACTCCCTTACTATCACCCAGAGACCAAGGGGTATTTACCACTCCAAAGGGAAGTTGATTGGGGTTGGTGGTGATAGAGAAAACTGTGTCTTCACGTACGAACAAAGCATTTTATAATACTAAAATAGAGCCAAAAACTCAAAAAGAAACACTATTATTTATTATAATGCAATTGGGAAAAACCACAATGCAAAGCCTTATGTTTCAAAAAATACACCTACTTACCAGTCAACGGCCTATTCGGGCATTATCAAGACACCAAAATCAAAAAGGGGTTATGTGAATCGCATCTCGAAGAACCCCTTTTTGATTTTGGTGTCTTGATAATGCCTGAATAGGCGAAACGTCGACTGGTAAGTAGGTGTATTTTTTGAAACATAAGGCTTTGCATTGTGGTTTTTCCCAATTGCATTATAACATTTTATAATATATATTAGATTAAAGTTTCCTCCGAACTTGAGGACATGATATTTCCAAAATAAAACTGGCCCTCTAGGTGAATATTTTCAAGTTTAATAACACAATTTAATTTTAAAAATCTAAGTTTTGTTTATTGATTCTCTTTGTTTACTATTAAAAATTTATTTTCTATAAACATGTGCTAATGATATTCATAATAATAACAATGTAACCTATAGTTGACCTTAGTATAAGACGTAAGCATAGCTCGGATTATTCCTCCAGTTATAACTATAAAAATAAGCTGAGCATCAGTAAACGTAGGTAGTATTAAAAATGTACTTTTTGTTTGTCCAGTCGATCGCTGTAAAAAAAAATGGAAGAACCTGCGGGATACGTTTGTGAAATCGCAAAGGAAGAAAAATTGTAAGCCGTGGAAGCTAGAGAGGGATATGCAATTTTTAATACCGCACATAAATCCTAAGGTAATATGCATATTTTTAAATTTAACTATTTCCCTATATGATATAGGAAATTATTAAAACTTTTTATTTTATTGTACTTTTTTAATAATTGCTACCATTTTTAAATCTTTTCTCTTCAAAATAGAAATTTTTTTTTTCTTCTCGTAATTAGATTCCATTTCCCAACCAGGCAAGGGAGTCCTTAAATATTGCCAGAAAGAGACGTCACGTGCCAAGTCCTGAAGATTCACATTATGAAAGTTCGTGGGTAAGATCTTTTATTTCATTTAATGAACAATGCTATTCTGGCTAAATAATATTTCAAATCATTCAACAGTCGCGGTTCCACTAAACATTTGTTGCTTACTTTCAACAGGACGAAAAGGACCTGATGGACTTAAGGATAAGGGATAGGTCAGAAGATGACCTGAGTGATAACCTCCTTCAGCATGTGGAGACCGTCATGGAGGACTCACCCACGTCAAGGCAGCCCAACAAGAGGAGGAAGCGGGAGGAGTCGATAACCAATAGAGTTCCTCAAAGCTTACACTTCTTGGACAATGGCGCATCGTATTACGAACCGGTAATTACATAAAATTCACTAGTTTAAAGATTTCAGTATAAATATGGCTGCATGGAATTTACCAATACCACCCTTATAGGGAAAAAAGGAAAACAAATTTAGTTATGTTAGCAAAGTTACAATAACATCCCATTCTTCATCCATTCTGAGCAGCTAAAAAAAAATTAACAAGTAAAATAATAAAAGGAAAAAATCAAACCTTACAGAAGAAGTGAAACTTACATTACGTACAGATTTGGGATAACCTTCAAAAATCTGTTTATTTTAGAAGTGGAACTATTAATTTTTGAAGAAAGATTCTAAGTTATCATTATTTATAAAAATTCTGTAACGGATAAAATATAACCGTATAAATAAATATCATATTAATAAATTCTATAAACAAAATAAAATATGAACAAGTAAAATGGAGAGATAGTTAAAATGACATGTTACTTATGAGGCTAATATAAAAAAAAACAATAATATAAAATCTGGAAATTGAAATTGAACATAAAATTCTAAACATATACAGTTTAATATAAATAAGTATGGCTTCAGAAAAAGGCATAAAAAGTATTACATAGAACAAATTTGATTGAAATACTTTTTAACCATTTAGTTCAATTTCTCCCTGAAATTTCGGAATTGAGGATTTTTAAATATTTCAGAATTATTGATTGGAATACTATACTATTAAAATTTTTTCTCTGATATAAAAATCAGCAATTTGACTAAATAGCTAAGCTGTTCAATAATTTTTGGTTAATTTATTAATTTAATCTATCTATTAATGTATGATCAATTTATACTTTTTTATGATTGAATTGCAGTCAATGATAAAACAAAAATAAGAAGAACGTATTTTTTAATAGTGCCAACGTTTCGGCCACCTTGAGGGCTAAGAAAGATTAAAAAAAATAACTATTACAAAAACGTTGGTACTATTAAGTTCTTATTATTATTGTGTTACCATTGACTGCATTTCCTGACCAATTCAATCCATCATTAGATAGATCCGCGACTTTCGTGAGGAACACCGGCCGAAAGAGCGATCCTACGATGAAAGTCATGAGAAATGGAGCTGTAGTAAATTTAATAAGCTTTAATTTAAGCACAAATCGAGGCCTGTAGGTTTAAAGGTTCCGAGTTACGCCCCTTGGTCATTTTTTCCAAATATAGGCCAGCGGCCGGGTGTTTGAGGGTAAAAAAAATTGAAGAGAATTGCATTTTTGATATGTTGTAAGGGCATGTTTGAGTAATGTAACAGATGGGAAAAGTTTTGGTGGCCGAAAAACCTCGGGGGTACTGGGTGGCTCCCCCCCCCCCGGGTGCATACTGGTACTACCATTATTTTTTTTATAGGTAATTTACAAGTAAATATTTATACTTAACAATAAAAAGGCTGTTTTAGATCGATTCGTGGCGTACAAGGTCATTTTCTTGTACATTCCTCAACAGTGCTCGTTATTACCAATTTTCACAAGAGCGTAACTCGGAATCTAGTATATTAGACCTAAAGAGCTGCGGTTTGATTCAAACTGTAGTAAATTTAATCTACTTTAAAAATAGTTACCAATAGTGTTTTTTTTTTTAAAGTGGTTATTCCCATCTGTTTTTTCGGTTGCGAACTTGGATTTCCACTAGTCAGACATCTATATCTAAAACTTTGATCTAAAACTATCAAAAATGATGCTCTCTTCAATTTATTGCGACCGTCAAACACATGGCCGCAGGCCTATATCCAAACCCTTCCTTTTTTTAATATAATCTTGTGTCGATTCAGTTAACTGGTGGCGAAACAGGGGAGTTTTGGGGGCGAGAGATAACAGTGAAGCGGGCCAATTTCTTATCTTTTTTTAAAGAGATTTTGTGCTTTGTGAAAAAAAAAAAATGATGACGGAAAGCGGTTTCCAGGGATTAAGTTATATATTTATATGTAATGAATTAATTTGGAATAAAACTGTAACACAATAATGAAATATATTTCAGGTTCAAGGCCCGTCCACCTACGACTGTGTGGACAGGTATTTCTTAGGATTAGCCTCCTCAGTAAAGAGGATGCAATCACAGAGAAGAATAAACCTACAAAGGGCCATATCGAAGTTAATAATGGATATGGTGTAGACAGAATCGGAGGCTAAACCTTCAAACTCCTCCTCAGTCAAGCGAATGCAATAATCGAAGCAATTACATTTTTCAGAGAGTTCCTAAATTTATATATTATTATTATTATTATGACATGTGATAAATAAGAATATTTAAATTGTGTTATGAAAAGTCTGAATAATTTTATAGTTCATAGATATAGTTAGTATACCTTAAATACCATGATCTCACTTGTTGAGCACAAATATTTAAAATGTAGGGTTAAAATGGAATAATTGTAATATATTTCTATAAGAGTTATATCTATACAAAGGGCCATATCGAAGTTAATAATGGATATGGTGTAGACAGAATCGGAGGCTAAACCTTCAAACTCCTCCTCAGTCAAGCGAATGCAATAATCGAAGCAATTACATTTTTCACAGAGTTCCTAAATTTATATATTATTATTATTATTATGACATGTGATAAATAAGAATATTTAAATTGTGTTATGAAAAGTCTGAATAATTTTATAGTTCATAGATATAGTTAGTATACCTTAAATACCATGATCTCACTTGTTGAGCACAAATATTTAAAATGTAGGGTTAAAATTGAATAATTGTAATATATTTCTATAAGAGTTATATCTATACAAAGGGCCATATCGAAGTTAATAATGGATATGGTGTAGACAGAATCGGAGGCTAAACCTTCAAACTCCTCCTCAGTCAAGCGAATGCAATAATCGAAGCAATTACATTTTTCAGAGAGTTCCTAAATTTATATATTATTATTATTATTATGACATGTGATAAATAAGAATATTTAAATTGTGTTATGAAAAGTCTGAATAATTTTATAGTTCATAGATATAGTTAGTATACCTTAAATACCATGATCTCACTTGTTGAGCACAAATATTTAAAATGTAGGGTTAAAATTGAATAATTGTAATATATTTCTATAAGAGTTATATCTATACAAAGGGCCATATCGAAGTTAATAATGGATATGGTGTAGACAGAATCGGAGGCTAAACCTTCAAACTCCTCCTCAGTCAAGCGAATGCAATAATCGAAGCAATTACATTTTTCAGAGAGTTCCTAAATTTATATATTATTATTATTATTATGACATGTGATAAATAAGAATATTTAAATTGTGTTATGAAAAGTCTGAATAATTTTATAGTTCATAGATATAGTTAGTATACCTTAAATACCATGATCTCACTTGTTGAGCACAAATATTTAAAATGTAGGGTTAAAATTGAATAATTGTAATATATTTCTATAAGAGTTATATCTATACAAAGGGCCATATCGAAGTTAATAATGGATATGGTGTAGACAGAATCGGAGGCTAAACCTTCAAACTCCTCCTCAGTCAAGCGAATGCAATAATCGAAGCAATTACATTTTTCAGAGAGTTCCTAAATTTATATATTATTATTATTATTATTATGACATATGATAAATAAGAATATTTAAATTGTGTTATGAAAAGTCTGAATAATTTTATAGTTCATAGATATAGTTAGTATACCTTAAATACCATGATCTCACTTGTTGAGCACAAATATTTAAAATGTAGGGTTAAAATTGAATAATTGTAATATATTTCTATAAGAGTTATATCTATACAAAGGGCCATATCGAAGTTAATAATGGATATGGTGTAGACAGAATCGGAGGCTAAACCTTCAAACTCCTCCTCAGTCAAGCGAATGCAATAATCGAAGCAATTACATTTTTCAGAGAGTTCCTAAATTTATATATTATTATTATTATTATGACATGTGATAAATAAGAATATTTAAATTGTGTTATGAAAAGTCTGAATAATTTTATAGTTCATAGATATAGTTAGTATACCTTAAATACCATGATCTCACTTGTTGAGCACAAATATTTAAAATGTAGGGTTAAAATTGAATAATTGTAATATATTTCTATAAGAGTTATATCTATACAAAGGGCCATATCGAAGTTAATAATGGATATGGTGTAGACAGAATCGGAGGCTAAACCTTCAAACTCCTCCTCAGTCAAGCGAATGCAATAATCGAAGCAATTACATTTTTCAGAGAGTTCCTAAATTTATATATTATTATTATTATTATGACATGTGATAAATAAGAATATTTAAATTGTGTTATGAAAAGTCTGAATAATTTTATAGTTCATAGATATAGTTAGTATACCTTAAATACCATGATCTCACTTGTTGAGCACAAATATTTAAAATGTAGGGTTAAAATTGAATAATTGTAATATATTTCTATAAGAGTTATATCTATACAAAGGGCCATATCGAAGTTAATAATGGATATGGTGTAGACAGAATCGGAGGCTAAACCTTCAAACTCCTCCTCAGTCAAGCGAATGCAATAATCGAAGCAATTACATTTTTCAGAGAGTTCCTAAATTTATATATTATTATTATTATTATGACATGTGATAAATAAGAATATTTAAATTGTGTTATGAAAAGTCTGAATAATTTTATAGTTCATAGATATAGTTAGTATACCTTAAATACCATGATGTCACTTGTTGAGCACAAATATTTAAAATGTAGGGTTAAAATTGAATAATTGTAATATATTTCTATAAGAGTTATATCTATACAAAGGGCCATATCGAAGTTAATAATGGATATGGTGTAGACAGAATCGGAGGCTAAACCTTCAAACTCCTCCTCAGTCAAGCGAATGCAATAATCGAAGCAATTACATTTTTCAGAGAGTTCCTAAATTTATATATTATTATTATTATTATGACATGTGATAAATAAGAATATTTAAATTGTGTTATGAAAAGTCTGAATAATTTTATAGTTCATAGATATAGTTAGTATACCTTAAATACCATGATCTCACTTGTTGAGCACAAATATTTAAAATGTAGGGTTAAAATTGAATAATTGTAATATATTTCTATAAGAGTTATATCTATACAAAGGGCCATATCGAAGTTAATAATGGATATGGTGTAGACAGAATCGGAGGCTAAACCTTCAAACTCCTCCTCAGTCAAGCGAATGCAATAATCGAAGCAATTACATTTTTCAGAGAGTTCCTAAATTTATATATTATTATTATTATTATTATGACATGTGATAAATAAGAATATTTAAATTGTGTTATGAAAAGTCTGAATAATTTTATAGTTCATAGATATAGTTAGTATACCTTAAATACCATGATCTCACTTGTTGAGCACAAATATTTAAAATGTAGGGTTAAAATTGAATAATTGTAATATATTTCTATAAGAGTTATATCTATACAAAGGGCCATATCGAAGTTAATAATGGATATGGTGTAGACAGAATCGGAGGCTAAACCTTCAAACTCCTCCTCAGTCAAGCGAATGCAATAATCGAAGCAATTACATTTTTCAGAGAGTTCCTAAATTTATATATTATTATTATTATTATGACATGTGATAAATAAGAATATTTAAATTGTGTTATGAAAAGTCTGAATAATTTTATAGTTCATAGATATAGTTAGTATACCTTAAATACCATGATCTCACTTGTTGAGCACAAATATTTAAAATGTAGGGTTAAAATTGAATAATTGTAATATATTTCTATAAGAGTTATATCTATACAAAGGGCCATATCGAAGTTAATAATGGATATGGTGTAGACAGAATCGGAGGCTAAACCTTCAAACTCCTCCTCAGTCAAGCGAATGCAATAATCGAAGCAATTACATTTTTCAGAGAGTTCCTAAATTTATATATTATTATTATTATTATGACATGTGATAAATAAGAATATTTAAATTGTGTTATGAAAAGTCTGAATAATTTTATAGTTCATAGATATAGTTAGTATACCTTAAATACCATGATCTCACTTGTTGAGCACAAATATTTAAAATGTAGGGTTAAAATTGAATAATTGTAATATATTTCTATAAGAGTTATATCTATACAAAGGGCCATATCGAAGTTAATAATGGATATGGTGTAGACAGAATCGGAGGCTAAACCTTCAAACTCCTCCTCAGTCAAGCGAATGCAATAATCGAAGCAATTACATTTTTCAGAGAGTTCCTAAATTTATATATTATTATTATTATTATGACATGTGATAAATAAGAATATTTAAATTGTGTTATGAAAAGTCTGAATAATTTTATAGTTCATAGATATAGTTAGTATACCTTAAATACCATGATCTCACTTGTTGAGCACAAATATTTAAAATGTAGGGTTAAAATTGAATAATTGTAATATATTTCTATAAGAGTTATATCTATACAAAGGGCCATATCGAAGTTAATAATGGATATGGTGTAGACAGAATCGGAGGCTAAACCTTCAAACTCCTCCTCAGTCAAGCGAATGCAATAATCGAAGCAATTACATTTTTCAGAGAGTTCCTAAATTTATATATTATTATTATTATTATTATGACATGTGATAAATAAGAATATTTAAATTGTGTTATGAAAAGTCTGAATAATTTTATAGTTCATAGATATAGTTAGTATACCTTAAATACCATGATCTCACTTGTTGAGCACAAATATTTAAAATGTAGGGTTAAAATTGAATAATTGTAATATATTTCTATAAGAGTTATATCTATACAAAGGGCCATATCGAAGTTAATAATGGATATGGTGTAGACAGAATCGGAGGCTAAACCTTCAAGCTCCTCCTCAGTCAAGCGAATGCAATAATCGAAGCAATTACATTTTTCAGAGAGTTCCTAAATTTATATATTATTATTATTATTATGACATGTGATAAATAAGAATATTTAAATTGTGTTATGAAAAGTCTGAATAATTTTATAGTTCATAGATATAGTTAGTATACCTTAAATACCATGATCTCACTTGTTGAGCACAAATATTTAAAATGTAGGGTTAAAATTGAATAATTGTAATATATTTCTATAAGAGTTATATCTATACAAAGGGCCATATCGAAGTTAATAATGGATATGGTGTAGACAGAATCGGAGGCTAAACCTTCAAACTCCTCCTCAGTCAAGCGAATGCAATAATCGAAGCAATTACATTTTTCAGAGAGTTCCTAAATTTATATATTATTATTATTATTATTATGACATGTGATAAATAAGAATATTTAAATTGTGTTATGAAAAGTCTGAATAATTTTATAGTTCATAGATATAGTTAGTATACCTTAAATACCATGATCTCACTTGTTGAGCACAAATATTTAAAATGTAGGGTTAAAATTGAATAATTGTAATATATTTCTATAAGAGTTATATCTATACAAAGGGCCATATCGAAGTTAATAATGGATATGGTGTAGACAGAATCGGAGGCTAAACCTTCAAACTCCTCCTCAGTCAAGCGAATGCAATAATCGAAGCAATTACATTTTTCAGAGAGTTCCTAAATTTATATATTATTATTATTATTATGACATGTGATAAATAAGAATATTTAAATTGTGTTATGAAAAGTCTGAATAATTTTATAGTTCATAGATATAGTTAGTATACCTTAAATACCATGATCTCACTTGTTGAGCACAAATATTTAAAATGTAGGGTTAAAATTGAATAATTGTAATATATTTCTATAAGAGTTATATCTATACAAAGGGCCATATCGAAGTTAATAATGGATATGGTGTAGACAGAATCGGAGGCTAAACCTTCAAACTCCTCCTCAGTCAAGCGAATGCAATAATCGAAGCAATTACATTTTTCAGAGAGTTCCTAAATTTATATATTATTATTATTATTATGACATGTGATAAATAAGAATATTTAAATTGTGTTATGAAAAGTCTGAATAATTTTATAGTTCATAGATATAGTTAGTATACCTTAAATACCATGATCTCACTTGTTGAGCACAAATATTTAAAATGTAGGGTTAAAATTGAATAATTGTAATATATTTCTATAAGAGTTATATCTAGTTTTTAAGAGGAAATGAAAAATTATAGATCTCCTTTCCTTTTCCTCTGTTTTCTACACTTAAAATTATATTTATTATTACGTGTAAGAATTGTTACTAATTTTTATATTATTATAGAGGCATGTGATATAAAATAATATTTAAATTTTATAAAGAAAATTCTGACTACTTTATTATATTTGAAAAGTTATTTTTATATATTTGTATTATTATTGATAAATACATGACTGAAAATTAGGATTCTGTTTTCATGACCTCAACATTAGTTCCATATTTAGATTATTAATGTTATATTATAAGATACTATACAAATCACTAAAATAGAGCCAAAAACTCAAAAAGAAATACTATTATTTATTATAGTGCAATTGGGAAAAAACACAATGCAAAGCCTTATGTTTCAAAAATACACCCACATGGTGGGGTGCTGTCTCATGTTTGGAGCCTGTTTGGGCTGATGATCGTTGGGATGTATTGCACCTTTTTCTTCCAGATGTGATTAACATAATCCTTTTTTGTTTTCCATTTTCCATTAACTTAGTCTCTGATGTGCCTAACTTAGACTCTAATGGGTCCAATAAATCACTTTTAACAGTACCAAGCTCATTTTTAACAATACCTAATTCATTACCTAGCTCATTTTTAACAGTACATAATTCATTTTTAAAAGTTGCAGACAACTTGCTTAAATCAGTTTCAAATTATAAAATAATAAATAAATAAATAAAATAAGGTAAAAGTGATTTGATGCGATTTTTGAGAATTTATTATTATTTGGGATGCAATAACTGGATTGGTGTTAACTGATAATACACATGTATCATCAGCATACGTGGTTAGGATAGTATTAGGATGAGTTGGGATGTCAGATGTATAAACTGTATAAAGGATTGGACCAAGGATACCTTGAGGAACATCAGCAGATTGGGAAATGAGGGATGAATAGAGATCATTATGGTTTACTTGGAAAGTTCTATTTGTGAGTAAGGATTGAAGGATGAGAAAGTATGTAGGGGGTAGGAATTTACAATTTAAACTTATAATTATTATATAATATCGTATATTTTCCAAATATTTGGAAATCTTCCAATAGACAGTGCCACCAAGTTAAAAAGATTTTTGAAGTTGGAGGAAGACATTTGACTTGAAAAATCTGACTAAGGGTCTTTTATTTTAGCTTGTATTGTTTGGTAAATTCTAATTCATACTTTTGTTTTCTTTTATTGTTGATAATTACTATCAAGGTTAGGTTTTATTGTTTATAGACGCACAGCATCCATGGTCATCAGCGTCTCCTTTCTTTTGGTTCAAAATTTATTTCCACTTCACATATAATTATGATATGCTATTGAACATGTTATTATGATTGAGAAATGTTATCATATATGTGATGTTATCACCCAGGATAGTAGGGGTTTTTCTATCAATTCCCAAGCCTTGAAAATATGTTTCATACAGAGGGCAGTCCTCCAAGAAGTAGGTGATAGTTAATTGCACTCTGCCACTTCCGCACTTTGGTGGTGCATCTCTCAATCAGACCCTGTTGTTCAAGTCTGATCCTCATGTACAAAATAAAAACAAAACGATTTTGAGTTTTTTATTACTGTGTGCACTCCAACTGTCTTAATTTTTTATTCATTGAAAGATTCGACAATGTGCAGAATTCATTAACTTCCAATAAATTTATATATTTTTTAAATTGTTTTTCAATTTATCCCTAAAGAATACAAGTTAATTAATTTTTATGATGAAGGTGCAGTCTATTATGAAGTTGGTTGAACCTTCTCAAACCATAAATGTACCATAAAAATTTCTCCGACTGAACTGCTGTCACTCTCTAAGATCAATTGAATTAAAGTTAAAACAGCTTCCTTCTTCTTCTATCAGCTCTGAAGATAACCTACAAAGTAGGTCGAAACGTCGGCACTCATAATAAATATGTTTTTCTAATTTTCTGTTATATTCACTGCACTCCCAGACTATCTATATCCCACATATAGTAAATAACAGTGTCTGTTACACAGTTCACCCAGCCGCCTCTCCTATTTGCCCTGAAGATAACCTACAAAGTAGGTTGAAACGTCGGCACTCATAATAAATAAGTTTTTCTAATATTGTGTTCTATTCACTGCACTCCCAGACTATCTATATCCCACATATAGTAAATAACAGTATCTGTTACACAGTTCACCCAGCCGCCTCTCCTATTTTCCCTGTAGATAGCATACAAAGTAGGTCGAAACGTCGGCACACATAATAAATAAGTTTTTCTAATTTTGCGTTATATCCACTGCTCTCCCAGACTATCTATATCCCACATATAGTAAATAACAGTGTCTGTTACACAGTTCACCAAGCAGGCGACTCCTATTTGCCTATCTGACTGCACCCGTTCCAATTATCTCCATTCTCCATTATAGTAAATAACATTTTCCGATTAACATAAATCATTTAACCAAATTATCCTTAGCATTTTTCTAACTAAAACTAGCTGTTAAAATTAATGAGTCTGTGATCTGTATATTGGGTATAAAAAAAAATCAAAACAGGTTATCATGGTTAAGGTTTAAAATATTCTAAGGAAATCACAAATTTAATTTTAGAAGAATACAAAGTGAATTGGAATTTAAAAACTTTCTGGAGTTAAAGCCTTATGTTTCAAAAATACACCCACTTACCAGTCGACGTTTCGCCTATTCAGGCATTATTAAGACACAAAAACAAAAAAGGATTATGTTAATAACATTTGGAAGAAAAAGGTGCAATACATCCCAACGATCATGTACAAAATAAAAACAAAACGATTTTGAGTTTTTTATTACTGTCTGCACTCCAACTGTCTTAATATTTATTCATAGTGTTATATTCACTGCACTCCCAGACTATCTATATCCCACATATAGTAAATAACAGTGTCTGTTACACTGTTCACCCAGCCGGCTCTCCTATTTGCCCTGAAGATAACCTACAAAGTAGGTCGAAACGTCGGCACTCATAATAAATAAGTTTTCAACTACATCTTCTTCATCAGGTGGTTCCGATTCTCCCTCATATACCTGGTGCTCTGGAGGGTTACTATCTCTCTCTTCATCTCCATTCAATAAGGACTCGAAGTATTTCCTCCATTCCCCTAAACCGGCCTTATTATCGGTCAGTAAAGTTCCTTTCGCGCTCATGCACATCGATGGGATCTGCTTGAATGGTTTTCTAGTAGCGTTGATTCCTAGGAAGAATTTTTTCGTTTCAGATCGGAACTTTTTCAGTTCCTCTAGGTCTGCATTACGCTGTCTCTTCTTGTTCCGGTGCCTCGCTTCTCTTCCTGACGCTCTCCGGTACTCCTCCACAGTTCTATGGGTCCGCCTATTAATCGTGACTCTGTAGGCTTCATTCTATGCATCTGTGAGGGTTCTACACTCTTCATCGAACTATGGAGATATTGGATCTTTTTTGGCTGTGCCTAAGACTTCTTCTGCCTCTTGTGCGATGATTGAGGAGCTTATTGTCTATTCATCATCCATATCTACAGCAATAGGCCGTTGAGAAATTCTCTGATCCAGTTACCTGGTGTATATACGCTGGGTTTCTTCTTCCGATTAATCCGCCTGGTAATTGGCACAGTGCCGATGTGTGCGATAATCAAGAAGTGGTCTGAAGTCACGTTGGCACTTCTAAAGACCCTTACATCCGACACACTGCTCATGAATCTACTAGTGACAAGATGATCGATTTGGTTTACGTGCCTGCCGTCTGGGGTAGTCCACGTTCCTTTATGTATGTTCTTATGTGGAAACCAAGTACTGGCCACAACTAGGTTCTTTGATAAAGCAAAGTTAATCATCTTCTGCCCATTTTCGTTGGTCTCGTTAAAATCTCCAGCTATCAGTTTAAGATCGTAATTTGGGCATGAATCATAAGCTCTCTCAAGCATTTCATAGAACGCCTCCTTGTCGTCCTCCACGGAGTTCTCAATAGGGGCATGAACACTGAATATGCCGAGGTTCCGAAATTTAACTCGAATTCTGATTAGTCGGACCCTACGGCTGATGGCTTTTAAGCCTATCACTAGTCTTCTTACAATGAGACGAAAACCAAAGGCGTTGAAAGTAAAAGAAAGTAAAATTATAATTTTCGGAAATCGGAAAAGAAAAACTAGAAAATAATTTTTAATAAGTTTAAAATAAGAATTAAAGGATGAACGAAAAAAATCCATTTTATGATAAAAAAAAATATGTTGCTTTCTAAAAAATTATGATAATGACTATAATTTTAAAAACATCAGCCAATAAAATATTGTTACGGGCTACTGTGTGAAAAAATTAATTAAACTACTCCTAAATTTAAGATACTAATATTTATTAACAAAGTGACAAAAAGAATACAATCAAATTATTAACAACTAGCTTTTGCCCGCGACTTCGTTCGCGTTGATTTTAAATAGAAATCTATGTTGAGTTTAAACGGAGAGTGAATTCCATAAATGAACTCCATATTTCTGAATGTTCGATAGAAAATAACGTGATTCTGGTGTTTCACCAAGCAATAGCTCTGGTGGCAAGGGCAATGGTCGTAATTTAACCTTACCACTGAGACAGCAAAGTTCAGGCGTTTCTCCAGCGAACTTAAATTCCCCACAATGGTTGCACTTAACCTCCATTGGGCCAATTTGAACGGAAGGATGCGAGCTGTAGACAATATTGCGATCCTAATGAAATGCTACTCGATTCAAATCAACACTTGAAGAACTCCTTACGCTAACGTTTATTTCAATTTTCACGCTGTTGAGTTGTTTGATTACCTCGGCGATTTTTCATTGTTAACTGTGTCGTTTCATTTGCCATCTGTCTTTCTTCATGTGTTTGGGATGCAAGTCGGGCCATACTAACACGGCGCTGTTCTCGTGCGATTTCTTGTTCATCCATATTCAATTGATTGGACATATTCCGAACGGTGCTTCCATGACGGTTTCGATGCGAAAGATTAGATCTTCTGGCTAGCGGCATTGTGAATAATACTAAAAAATTATATCATAACCTCACAAATAAACATCGATGAAAACGTGCTCAAATGTCATGACTAAGGCTCGGATTTTTATGCATTTGCATATTTTTTTCAACGCTTTGTACATCACGTTTGAAGTGTTTAAACGTGTCTTGGACCAAAATTATTCGATTAGGTTAACTTTTATTTTGCATATTTGTACATATTTGAAGGAAAATCCATATTTTTGCATATTTCATCGTTTTTGCATATCTTTAATGCATTTTGTTCTATTTTAGGTTTTTTGTGTTGTCAGAGGTGTTTAGGTAATTTTTAAAAACGATGAATCAATAAAAACATTTAATTCAATAACAGGAAACAATTAATAATAATATTTCTTTTTCTAGGAAGATTGGCCCTTCCCCTTTCTATGTTAAAATTCTTAGAATCCATTTCCACTTTTGGTTTTGCTGCTCTTCTATAACTAAAAATTGTGTTAGTTAGACTCGAAATATCGCACCGTTAACATCACAAAAGTTAAGGCTAAAGCTAGTGAACTTGTAACCAAATATTTACGCGAATTACTTACTTGGCATTACTTTTCATAGTGATTCGAGCGTTTTACTTTGTAACAGTTGTGATATGTCGACATCCCGAAGATCGTTAGTAACACAGCATATCGAAACAACGAAACATAAAGAATTTCTACAAAGAATAAAACAATTCATTCAGACATTTGTTTCTACATCATTTACATCAACTTCGACTTCCAGTAAGTCACAATTTTTCAATGATTTGACTCGTGCTTTTATAAGGGCAGATATTCCAATTTATAAGATCAATAATTTTGAATTAAAAGAGTTTTTGAAAGGTATACCGGACTCAAAATGCTAGACAAAAGCACTATTCGAAAAAATTATCTCCCTGATATTTACCAGGAGACCATGAATAAAATACGCAACCAATAAAAGACGTACCAATTTGGGTGTCCATAGATGAGACGACTGATTCTCTGGGAAGGTACGGGGCCAATGTTATTGTCGGAAAGCTGTCAGAAGACTTATCAACACACTTTCTTCTAAACATGAAGTTGTTGGAGAAATGTCACCACGAAACCATAGCTAGATTTTTTAATGATTCCATGACTTTTCTCCGGCCAAATGGAACTCTACACGAAAAAGTTTTTTATTCACAACTGACGCTGCTCCGTACATGGTTAAGGCTGCAAAGTCATTGAAAATATTCTACCCTAAAATGATTCACTTGAATTGCCTTGCCCATGCATTTCATAGGGTCGCGGAAACTGTCAGAAATGAATTTTGAAGATGTAGACTAGCTAATATGGAATGTCGAAAAATGTTTTCTCAAAGCGCCAAGTCGGGTAAAAGTATTGAAAGAAAATTACCCAGAATTAAATTTACCACCGGAACCAATAATCACAAGATGGGGAACTTGGCTAGATGCATCCCACTACTACTATCAACATTTTGATAAGATCAAACACGTTCTTTCCAAATTAGATGAAACAGCGTCGGCAATATCAAGATCAAAGAAATTAATGGAAAAAACAACTTTAAAACAAAATTTGAGTATTTCGACAAATTTTGTTTTTTTAGTTGAAACAATAAAAGACTTGAAAATCAAAATTTGCTTTTTTCAGAAAGCCAGAAAATAGTGAATGATTCCATACAAAAACTAAAAAGCGTCCATGGAATATTTGCACCAAAAATCACACAGTAAGTTCAACACGTTTTCGAAAACAGCTCTGGGCTAAAACAGTTACGATCCATTTGCGATATTCTAGAAAGAAACTTTAGAGAAAAAGATATGCCATTCAGCCCTAGTGAAGCATCATGTTTTAAAAGAGCTCCGGCTACATCAGTCGACGTGGAAAGATCATTTGCATATTTCCCCAAAATAAATGCATATTATATGTACATATTTAAGGATTTTTATTGCATATAAATCCGGGCCCTAGTCATGGCCTAACAAAATAAACATATTCGCTAGCTACATACCGTTTGAAAATAGAATTCCACATCAAAATGATAAATCAGAATGAAATGAACAGAATTCGAATTGATTTTCACCCACGAAAAAATTATTGGAACTATCGGAAATTAACGTTTGGATTGATTTTCGATATGTACTACTCTTCTAAAAGCGAGTTCGATATTTGCTGTATAATGTATAGCTAGGAACTAATCTATAGGCTAATTAGAATTACTAAACGTATACCTATTAAGGATCCAAAATTACATCATAATGAAATTTAAGATGGAGATGGTAAATCAATTAAAGATCTATTAATAGTTTTAAATAGAGGATGCATTTTTCGTATAGGTTTATTAATATTTTAATTTTTTATTCGTAATGGTCCTTCATTAGTTTTTGCAGTATTTGAAACTACAATTATCGTAAATGATAAATAAATACTCATTATTACTGTTAACTGGGCAGTTATAATATAGAAATTTTTAATAATCTTATGCAATCACAAAGAACATAACCATTCACAATGTGCACTTCATCAAACTGACAAATCGTTTCAAAACAATGTATTAAATGCAATATTTAAAACTACAATTATTGTAAATAATAAATAAATTATTATCACACACAATTATCAAACACAATAGTATGCGATGAAAAGACTGCAAATGAATCAGCTGTCAAAAGTTGATGCCTTAGTTCACAAATGTGTTAAGTTCAAATTTTTCAAAAGTGGGTTTTGTTATATAAATAATATTGTAAAGTTGTGATCAGGAAGTCATAGATCATAATATGATCATATTATGTTGATATAAAATTAATAGAGAAGCTGTGAAGGTTACAAAAATACGTTATGCATATATAAATATAACTCAAGAATGCCTGGACCGATTTTGATTTTTCTTGGTTATCCTTCTTTTTTTGGCCGAAGACCAATCCTAAATGGTTCGAAACCGGTCCAGGCGTTCTAGAGTTATTAGGTCAGTAACTAACGCCACTCTCTTTTATATATATAGATTAAATTATTAAACTGATTTAAATGTACAATTACAATATTTTAAATATTTATTACAACCTAGGCATATTTAATTACTACAATAATATAAGATGTTACTAATTCTAAGTGACTTAACTATTTACATAAATTTGTACGAATACTATGAAATTACACTAGGGCTTATAACTACAAATTAACACTTACAGTTCAGTAATTAAAGTCCACCGACCGTAAGAATCTCCAAATATAACAAACTGACACACAGTAACAAACAGAAACAGGACATAACGAATGAGCAAATATATCAGTAATTTGCAGTAACAGTAACTACAACTGTTCAGAATTTCAAAAAAAGAGATTTTGAATACATCCACAAAGAATTCGGAGGAATTAATATAAATTAATGCAAGACAGAAATAAACTACTAAATGCCAGATAATCCCATGAATGTTCTACTAATAACCTCTAGAATGCATAAAATAATGGGTATTAGGTATTAAGTATTAGGATGAGTCGGGATGTCAGCGCGATATTATTATTACATTATTGGCGCGATAGACTCATAAAGAAGTCCTTAGCCTGCTCAACCGCTCTTCCCCAATCGTCCCGATCGCCTGCTCGAGTGATGGAGACCTTGCTCAGCCTCAGATCTTCACAGACGGCATCCTTCCATCTACCTAGCTTGGGGGCTTCCTCGAGGTCTTACTCCATTCAGATTTCCTTTATACAGCTTTTTAGCTGTTCGTCCTATATACGTGGCGCAGGCACTTGATGTGTTGAATCCTAATGAAGCTCGATACAGTTAGGTCTCCATATAACTCACTCAGCTCTTTGTTCCTTCTGATTCTGAGTTGGTCATTTTCTCGAACTGGGACGAATATTTGCCGTAGAACTCTCCGTTCGAATTTATTAATCTTTTCCACAATGGATGTATTCAGCGTGAGTGTGTCAGCTGTATAAACTGTAAAAAGGATTGGACCAAGGATATTACCTTGAGGAGAATGAAAAGTTAAAACATGAGGAATAATTACCAAACTATCAATTTGGTTTTGAGGCGGAACTTCAACTTGAAAGCAATTTTTAGGTAGCAACAAATTTTTCGATGAGAAAGGCTAAAAATTCCAATAAAATGGTTCGCTAATTCCGAGTTAATTTTTTCCATCTTGGCCCCCAAACCCAATAATTTAATTTAATATAACCCGGACCAAAGGCGAGGCAGGCCTCTTTAATAAATCAGCTGGAGCAATGGACCAGCCTTCTCCATGTTCTTTCGGAATTTAATTATTGGATAGGTTCATTAGAACAGGTCGGAGGGGAAGTGCCTACTGAAGATGAAGGGAACCTAGCCTCATCTTATTTCATCATCCTGGACGGTCTTCTCCAGGACTTAATATACCAGACAAATTACAAATAAAATATAGAAAATTATAATAAAAAAATATATATTTACAAAAAAAACTACAACTATTACTCTGGAGTAAACCAGAAACAAATTAAGTTTATTAGTTATTTTTGCGAATTTCATTTCATATATTTTTCCGTTTTAACTATTGCTTATAATATTTTTCTCATTCTTTGCCTTACTTATTATTCTTTTGGATTAGTTTTACTTGCATTGCAAGGTTTTTTAATCATTATTGTCATTAATTTATATCCCAATGTTTTAGTTAAAAATTTGAAACAATCTTAATTTTATTTTATATTTTAAATTATTTATACTTGTGTGTCAGGTTTATTCCAATAGATTCTTTTTTATATATTTTTTTCGTATTGGCCTACTAAGGACCACGTCTTTTTCTTTTTTATATTGACCCAGTACTCACTCATCCGTCGCCGGTTCTGCTCCCTTCTTTCTTCTGTCCATCTTTTGCCCTTTATGATATTTTTGAAAGATTCATATTTGAAACTTTTAGATGTGAAAAATAGAGCTTTTATATTTCCAGAACCTGGCTTGAGAAAATAAATGTCATGGTTATTTGAATTCAATTGATTCAAAAGTACCAAAAGATCAATATCTTGGCCCAAAACAATGACAGTTTTATTAGCATCTCTGGCAATTTCTATCGAGGTCTTGTACATTGTACATAATGATTTAAAAATAATATTCGGATTCGAGATTTATTCGTTTCTTAGCATTTTCTGAGAACATTTACCATAGTAATGTATATTAATACCCAGTATAAAATGAATTATACTATTCCTTAATTAAAGATACAAATATATATTAACAATGTGACAAACAGAATACAATTAAATTATTAAACTGATATAAATTTACAATATCAATATTTTAAATATTTATTATCTAGGCCTAGCTCCTATTTAATTATTACATTAATGTAAGATATTACTAATACTAAATTGCTTAACTATTTACATAACCTTATACAAATACCATAAAAATTACAACTACTATAAACTAATACTAATTAACACTTACAGTTCACTAATTAAAGTCCACCGACCGTCAGATTCTCCAAATATAACAAACTGACACACATTAATACACAGACACGGTTGATTACACTGAAACTCACTTATTACAAGTTCATCACAGCGCCTAGTCTACTCTCTGACTTACTCGCTCGAGGTGAGAGGGGTATTTAAATAGGCAAGGCCGAACATTTTATAACACGGAAGTAGGGGGAGACTGTTCTGGGATTGTCGAGAAGTTCTAATTCAATCTGAACTTCCTCATTTTGTCTTCCCATAAAAACACATGAGTGCAGTTTTCCAACACTCCTTCTTATGAAGGAAAATGCTGCGATTACTTTCTCGAAATTTAGCCGGACGTAGAATCGACATATAGTTCTTTAGGTCTTGCACAAATTCTGGAACGTCAGAATTGCTTGGTGATACGGAAAGATGCTTTCCAGGTAATCTAAGAGTATGACCGTTAACAGCTTCTGCAACACTGAAGTTTACGTCGTCTCTGATGGTCGCGTGATGTCCGAGGAGAACAGTGGACAATATCCCTGACCAGTTATTCGCATCGAAGTGTGCGATCAAAGCTGAATCCAACGAGAGGTGCCAACGTTCTATAAATCTATTTCTTTGGGTATGGCACGGTGTTGTACGGATCTTTTGGGTACCGAGAAATTGGGTGAGTCTGTGAAAAAGATCACTTTCGAACTGCCTTCCTTGAACTGTAGTAATTTTGGATGGAACTCCAAATTGGCATACCCATCCTTCGTAAAAGGTGAAAGCTACGGCTTCCAATTTGAGTTGGAGATTCGGCTGATTTTTCAACCCTTCAAGATCATGATCCTCCTTCTGCAGGATTAACTAATCTGAACTAACCTATCCATTTCGTTATTGAGATCGAATTCCTTGACTCACGATAGCGCATCTGCTACCATGTTTTGATCTCCTTCAACGTATTTTATATCAGTGCTGAATTGGCTTATAAAATTAAACCACCTAATTCTTATAGGCGAAGCAGTAGCGGGACGCTGGCGCATTGCATAAATGCGGCTTGTGATCAGTCCAAATTGAAAACGGCCTTTCTTTTATAAAAGGTCTGAAATGGCGGAATGCCGAGTAAATAGCAAGCAATTCCCGGCCATAGGTCCCTAGAGAATAGGTTCTCTGACTATCGGTGAAAATCCTAAAGGTGCCCAATATTTTCCGTCCCTTTGTTTAAGAACGGCACCCATTGCACAGTTCGAGGCATCATATGCCAAAGCTAATTCTGCTTCCAGTTTGAAAGAGATAAAAAAAAAAGATAAAATTAAAATAAAAAGAAAAGTGTTCTTTTCTTTTACAAAATACTTGTTTTGTCCATGATTGAAATAAAAATACTCTTTTACAAGAGCATTCAACTAACTGTCCTTAACACCAAGAATACCTACCTCTAATACCATCCGGGCATACATTTTAGTTCAAGAGATTACAGTATTGGATATTCCATGATGGATTTCAATCGAAAACGCTTCGAAATTTCTGTATTCATGCCAATTAATATTTAATAGGACATTTTATTAAGATCGATCATTAAAGGGATAAGAATTAGAAGGCTCAATGAATTCACTATTGCTTTAAGTCATTTTGTATAATATGGAGTTCAAAATTCACTCTCAGTTTAAAATTAACATAAGTTTTAATTCAAAATCATGGCGGACGAAGTCGCAGCCAAAAGCTAGTTGTAATATATTTTTATTAATTATTATCTTGATAATGATCCTAAACAGAACGTATTTGCCCGAATTGGATATAACCCCTGGTAGCTCAGTGGTTTAGAGCACTGCGACGGAGCCGCAGACGACCCGGGTTCGAATTCCAGCCAGGGTAAATCTTTTCTCTTCAAAACAAACAAAAAATTATTTAATAGTTCTACTCGGTAAGCCTGACCTAGACTTCGAATGTTTGAAAACGACTAGTTGATGAAGACATACGAATTATTTCCAATAGCATCACTTAAAGCTTAAACCATTCTAATTGGGGCCGTGGAATTAGAGAAAAGCCAGGTGATTAGGATTTTATTACCCGTCATAGACGCACTTACCACAGATATATATTTTTTTAAGTCTTGTTGTGTGATTAAAAATATCATATGATGATTAACCCTTAGGTACTTTTTTTTGGGCTGTTCTGTTTTTTTTTAAACCCACGGTGTACCGTGGTTTTTAAAGACTCTCATTTAGTTCTGGGTTCATGCATATTTCCGTACCTCACTCGTATGCATAGGCGTAAAGAGGGGGGGTTATTGGGGATGTAACCCCCCCCCATTGCTTAGAAGAAATTAAAAAAAAAATTGTAAGTATAAAAGAAATACAAATTTGAAGGATTTTACTTTTTCAAAGCTATTATTGTGGGATTACAAAAGTAAGAGTCAATAATGTCAAAATCACAACAAAAAAAGCGCAAACACAATTATTTTAATGAATAAACTGTTTCTATAAAATATATAACATCTATAAAAAATTATAATCTATTTATTTAATTTGAAGCTACATGATTACAGTATAGTACAAATTATACCTATATTACGAGGCATCTTTCTTGAAGGGAGTAATATGCTGGAATGGTTGACTGGTGGGGATTAACCCCCCCCTCCATGAGTTAACTCTAGTTACGTTAATGCTCGTATGAGCTACATGAAGAAAATCTTACCGTCTCTAATTCACTAATTGAAAATATTCGCACGAAACCATTAAAATCATATTAAAAAAAAAATTGTAATTTCAAGAAAAAATGGTTGTTTATAAAACTATTAATATTTTTATATCTATTACTTTTTCAACCAATTGTGTTTACGGAATATTATCGCTGGCATACTGAGATATTAGCTGCTTCCTTCGTTTCACACTCTTTCCTATACAATTCAAAATTTTTTCTGCGCGTTATATGAGATACATACCTTATGTATTATGTATATTTAAGATTTTGATTTTTCTGTAGGTAAATTATCTCCATTAATTTT
>JBBAGI010000025.1:0-50000 GCA_037127475.1 Arma custos | reverse complement strand
GCGAACTGTTCTATTTATCCAGTAAGTACGGCCTTAGAGTAAATATTGCTAAATTTATTTTTAGTTTCCACAGATAGAAATCTTGGGTTACAGAATTTCATCGGAAGGCAATGATCCTATAGCAGATGAACTCAAGAGTATTCAGAGGCTTCGACCTATGAGTTATGCTAATTCCTAGGTTTAGTAAATTCTCTGTACTTCGGTTTGACAATTGTATCACATATTTTGGTCTTAAATGTATGACATTTAGCAATTTCTTGAGTTATATTAGTTATAAAATTTAAAAGTTAAAGAATTATTTAAAAATATCATTCATCGTGGCCTATCCCTCTCTGACGCCTGCTTCCATACAACCAACACCCACCGTATCAAAGAAATCCTTTTTAAAAACAATTTCCCTCCCTATATTGTTAATAAACTCATCCATGACTACTATAACCCCCCCACCCCCACCCGATCGCCACATCCACCATCTATCCCTATATTCAGATCCTTGCCATATATACCCACCCTCTCTAATAACATTCAAAAATACTTACGTTCCGTTATCCCCAATTTACGTATTGCCTTCAAATCCCATAACAAACTTTTCCATATTTATACCCGTATCAAAGATCCTATTCCCTTCAAACTTCGTTCCCATGTCGTTTATCGGGTCCCTTGTTCCACTACTAATTGTAACTCTTCCTATATAGGTGAAACCAAAAACTTCCTTAAAGACCGTATTACTCAACATAAATATGCCATTTCCTCCCATAATCATACCTCCTCTAAACTTTCCGAACATGCCCTTTCTTTAAACCACACCTTTGATTTTGAAAAAACGTCTATCCTAGCTACAGCTCCTAACCATGACAAACGCATCCTCTCTGAAACCATCCACATAAATTTAGATTCCTCCTCTATCAATCTTAAGTCTGACTCACATCACCTTTCCTCTACCTACTCCCAAATCTTTAATTTACTCAAAAGACCTTAAATTCCGTTACTTCGTCATTGATGTTTCTTTTGTTATCACTCTATTGACATTTCTTTCATTGTTTCATTTTATTTATATTAATTTTATCCATTTATTCACTTCCCCATTTTTTCCTATACTCCAGTATGGTTACCTTGTATAGTTAACTTTTTGGCCACTAGAGATCGCTCCTATCCCTTCCCCCTTTCTTAACGGTCGTGTATTCAGTACCTGCTAGCCGTTAAATCCAACGGCCACGCTATCCATAATCGGTATGTCTCTTCTTTTATTTTATTTATTTTAAACTTTTCTCCTTATCCTTTCTCCAATTTGCATTTTTCCTATTATTTCCCCCGTATCATTTTGGCATCCATCATTTGTTGGTAATCAAGAGTTCATATTTTTAAGCACCAATTTTAATCTTTCAAATTCATTTATCCTATCTACTTTTTTTCAAACAGACATTGTACACTATTGTTATTGTACAAGAGTTTTCACTTATTTTAACTTTTCAAATTCATTAATCCTATCCACTTTTTTTTCAAAACTGTCATTGTACACTGTAGTTACTGTACAATAGTATTTCTATTATTCACATCTGTTATTGTACATATAGTTCCATACTTTACTGTAACATGTAACATCATCAAGTCCGTTTTTGATACATTTTATACCTTTATTTTACTAGTTTTTCTTTATTCTTCATATTCCAACCTTTATGTATATGTAAATATCCTCATTTTGGTTCCTTTTGTTTAACTCCTCCTTTTGATTTTCCTTTATATTAGTATTTTGTACTGTACTATCCTTTCTGTACATTTATTTTCTATTTTTTATTTTATATGCGTTATTTATAATTTATCATCTCTGCTCATTTTCTTTATTTTATTAAATCTGTCTTACTTTATTATATCTGTCATTATTTTCATTTGCTTCTCATTATCAATAATTTGTCATATCTGTCTTTATCTTAATTTCATTATATCTGTCACTATTTCTATAATTATATCTGTCACTATTTCAATAATTTTGTTATATTTGGCTTTATCTTAATTTTATTATATCTGTCACTATTTTAATTCATTATTTTCACTATTTATTACACACACACATTATCTGACTCATTATCTGTCACTATTTCAATAATTACATCTGTCACTATTTCATAATTTTCAATAATATATTTGGCTTTATCTTAATTTTATTATATCTTTCACTTTTTTAATTCATTACTTTCACTATTTTAATTTTTTCATTATCATTAATTTTTTAAATCTGTCTATATCTTTATTTTATTATAATCTGGCTCTTTTTCTATCTTCATATCTGCCACTATTTTATTTTTCTACATTACTTGTCACCATATTATTGTTACTGTACATTTTTTATATTTTTTTGTTCTGTTTGTTTCTCTGTTAGCCCTGAAGATGACCTACACTGTAGGTCGAAACGTCGGCACATAATATAAGTTCATCACTTATTCTGTGTACTTATTGACTGCACCCCCCAACTATCTCCTTTACATTACACAAATTATTTAAAAAAATTGATAAATTTTATGACAAGACAAGAATTGATATATTTTAGGTTTAACAAGCTGTATCTATGTTTCTTGTTAGTAATTGAGTACTTTTCAGGGTCTAGTAGAAAATATTGAATTGCTTTTGGAAAATCCCCTACATGAAAAAAGAAGCTGTAGAAAAGACTGTTTTTGGAACTGGAGGTGTCTTAAAGGGTGGTAAAATTTGTTAAAATAAATTTACATTGACAGTTTTTAAATAATTATTTACTATAAATATGTAATATTTGAATTACTTATTATTAATTCCTAAATAGTTTACAGTCTTCAATTGTAGATATCTAAAACTTTCAATTACTTAGTATTAATTAATAATGTTGCATGGAAATAATTAATTATTTGTTTTAGGTTTGTAAATGGTCTAGGACGACGCTGTGACACTATATTGTGACATTTATTTCTTAAGTTACATAGTTATAGCAAGTAAGTTATAGCAGTGAATAGTAGTTATTATTATTATGGTTATGTAAAACCCTTTGTAATAAATGTGCAATATATTGTCGCGGCGTTGTGATACCTACCAATAGAAAAGGTAACGAGACCTCTGGCAGTACCTCCTGGGTGGTCATGGAAATCTGCTATTCATTACCTAATTTATTAATAATGCCAGTATGTGTGTGAGTGTGTATGTGAAATGAAATGAAATGAAAATAGTCTTTATTTATGCATAAATTATACAATTACTATATAACATAAATTTACAAACAGCATAAAAAACAATTCTTTACATTATATATAAATATTTATACCTACATTATACATAAGGCAAGAATACTCGAAATGTGAAAATTTATTCTGGAATAGGCCCTGCAGCACCTTGATTATTTCCCTTCCTGCTTACTTAATAAATTCTGGAGGGATTTCGTCCCTACCTGCTGCTTTCCCAACCTTGATTCTTTCTACAGCTGTTTTAACCTCTTCTTCTCATATTATGTCCAGATCTTGGTCATTATCTTGTTCCTCTCGGTTAGGGGGGGGGGGGGTCCGATTGTATCTGGTTCACTGATTGGTCGGAAAATATTGCACTGTAGTGTCTTTCCCCCCTTTTTAGAATTTCAGTGGCATCAGTAACCAAGTTGCGATTTTCGTTTTCCACATTTCGAGTATTCTTTCCCTTTTCACCTCTTAGAAACATAACTTTTCTCCAAAACCTTTTAATATTTTCCCGGTAGTCATCATCCACTTCCTTACCAAAGCGTTCCCAGGACTCTCTCTCTTAGACTCCCTCACCGTTTGCTTGAAGCTATTCCTCTTTTGAACATAATTAGACCAGTTCTGCTGTGACTTATTTGCCATGTAGTCTTCCAGGAGGAAAAGATAATTTCTAAAGACTGGGAAAACAACATCATTTCCAGGCTTTCTTTTTTCAGCAACCGCACGTTTTACATGCTCGTTCCACCATTCTGTTCTTTTGGCCTTCATATTAATTTTTTTGAAAGTGCATATTTCAGTCGCAGTTTCAAGTGTACAGTATCTGATGTCTGCCCACATTTCATCTATATTCCTTTTGAGTTCTTCGATAGGAATCGATGGTCTTGCAGCTCTGCATATAAAGTCCTCTTCTCGGGATTCCGCAACACTGTCCTATCAATCCTTTCATATGTTTTTGGTTTCCTATTGATGGGCTTGATAATCCAGGTATCTGCAACGAGAAGTAAGTGGTCGGTGCTGAGCTCTGCACTCTTATTACTTTTATATCAGTAAAGTATCTCCTAATTTGCTTACTATAAATGAAGTAATCTATGATGCTGTTTACGTTGCTTTCTCGGGCATAGAATGTTATTTTGTGAACCAGTTTATGTAGGAAGAGCGTGTTACCTATTAACAGATCAATGTCTATACCGAAGTCTCTGTCCATTTCTATTTTTAGTTGTTTGTCCAGCGCAATGTCCCATTGCACCTTGCATTCCTCTATTATCTCTTCTGATCCTAGCATTAAGGTCTCCCATTATTATTATTTCTCTTCACAAGTCATAGATTCTACTTGTTTCTCTTTCCAGTTCGACATAAAACTATTCTTTGTCAAATATATCTGCATCCTCGGTTGGTGCATATATCTGGATTAGAGTTAACTTTCCTACCGATAATTGCATATCTTCAGTCAGAATTCGAGAAGATACAAGGATTCCAGTTTTCGACCTTCGCGTAGATGCTATCTTACAAGATAATGCCCATTACCTCTTTTGCTCTCGTACCTTTTGGTACACCCGAGTATATGAGGGTATAATTCTTATCTTACATCATTTCTCCATTTCCCTTCCCCTTGACTTCAATTATTTCTAGGATATCTATTTTAAATTTTTCTATTTCCTCCACTATTTCTACCTCCTTTCCTGTAAGAGACCTTATGTTCCAAATTTTCAAGCATAAATCCGTAATCGCCCTGTGTCTTAACCATTTATTCTGTCCAAATCCGTGGCTGTTAATGTTTCTCTGAATCTAATGTTACCTTCCTATGGGCGATTGGCCCTAATAGGAAGGATCTCGTCAGGCCAGGACCACGGTCCTGGCAGGAAGGTGCCAGGAACCTACCCTAGAAGGATTGCTCCTTCTAGGCCCCTTTCCTCTGGTTTGTTCACCGACTCAGTCCTCCGCAGGGATTGGTTACCACCTCCTTATGCTGGGTTCCTCGGCTTATGCAGGGTCTACCACGAGCAGGTAAGATTAGAGTTGGGGGTGATAGGCTGAGTAGCCGCTTCTGGCTGTGTAGGACGCACCACTTCTCCTTACACCCCTCCTAAAATAGAATATAGTTATTTTGTAGAGTATTAAACCGGAAAGCTAAAACCTACTGTGACAACTCAAAGCGACAGCCTGCGAAAAAATGTATGACCTGCTCCTTTCTGGTCATCTATATCAGTGATTTATCAATAAGATGTCAAATTAAAAGATTTGTTTTATTTTAATAGTTATGTGTGTAACTTCATTGCTGAAGACATGTCTTCTAGCCCAGGGGCTGGTGTCCTAAAAGCCTTTGACTTTATGGTTCATCTTAAAGTTACAACAGATATACCTAAGGGACATTCATCTTTCGGTTATAAAACCTGCAAACATGCCATCAGCTCCTTGGAAACATACAACTCCACATTAGTTATTCTGTTATAATTTTCTGACATCTACCAAGAAGCTCTTGGATGCTTACATATTGAGTCCCTCTCCCAATATACCATCTTTATAAATGCTTCCTCTTGTTACTAAACTCCGCTTCTTGCCTCTGTTTATTTCCGTATACAATGTATACCAGGGAATAATTGCCCATCCAACAGACCTTGGGTATTGCCATTGTATATGGTTAAAAAAAGGGCGGAATTTGGCGGACATGTAGTGACTTCCATACCCTCCATACAGCATCCATATCCAACCAGTGGCGTCAGATGTTGAAGTATTCCATCGTACTTGTTTACGCAAACTGTTCTAGTTGTCCATTAAGTACCGCCATAGAGTAAATATTGCTAAATTTATTTTTAGTTTTCACAGATAGAAATCTTGGGTTACAGAATTTCATCGGAAGGCATTGATCCTTTAGCAGATGAACTCAAGAGTATTCAGAGGCTTCGACCTATGAGTTATGCTAATTCCTAGGTTTAGTAAATTCTCTGTACTTCGGTTTGACAATTTTATCACATATACAACGTCTTTTCAAAAGGGGCGACCTGTGGTCTAGTGATTGGCATAACAAACTACTAAGCCCAAGATTGGCGGTTTGGTAACCCGGTAGGTGACCCTTGGAATTTTCAAAGGGAGTAAAAATCCTTGGTCATGCCGTCCTGCGGAAGGAATGTTAAATGGAGGTCCCGAGCCTGTACGTTGCCAGGTACTCGTTAAAAATCCCTATCCTAATTAAACCTGGATAGGCAAAATTTAGAGCTCACCATCAAACAAACATTTTCAATGACGGTTATTTGAGGAACTGCATGAAGTAACTCGTCAATTGATACAATTTTTTTCCGTCCATTTAGAAAAATGTGAGACTCGGTAAAAACCTGTGTATTGTAACCTACCTGTGCACCTAGGCCGCATTATATACATTTCCTGAATCCGAGAATAGATTTACTCTTGTTTGTTTAGACTCGGTTGGAAATCTTCCGCACCCTTTGAAAAGCATTGCGTCATCGAACATTAGAAATTACCCCGGTAGGTAAGCTAGAATCATCTTTAAATTGGTTCTTTGCAGTATTAGCAGTGCAACTCGGTCTAGGCCCAATGTTCAAGTATGATCTAGGTCAATTGGCGGTTGGAAGATGCATCCGCTTATTGGGAAATTTCTTTATTGAATTACGACCAACCGGTTAATTTGGTCAACAATTGTCCCGAATCTTTTCGTACCTTCGTTCAACTCCTACGAAAGCAGCTAGACGATACCGTTCGTTGACAAAGGTAATTTTAACAAAATCACATGAGCATCAAAGAAACGATCAATTTTTGCAGTAAGCACTGCTGTCATCAGATGTCAATAGTTCTTGATACAGTGGATCAAAAAAGTATTGGCATACCCTATTTTTTTCATTTTTTCGGTGATTTTGTAAATTATTTTTAATTTGGAATTAACATAGTAAAAATAGAACCCAAATCAGTATTTTTGAAGGCAAATAAAAGCTGGACTATTAAGAAAATAAAGTAGGAAAATCGACAGTCAAAAAAAGTATTGTCCATTGTTTACATTTACAGAAAAACATCTCCTTTAATCCCTTAAATATTGTTGCATTAAGTCCCTGTTATTTACAAACAAATAATGGCTCAGTCTAGATTCATTTCTCACCCGAATTGGTGCATTAAAAATGACAACCAAAGAACACAGTGTGCAAACCAGAAATCGGGTAATGAAATAACATTCTCGCGGACTAAGTTACCGTCAAATTGAGGAAAAAGTATGGATGAGTTTTAGCACAATGAGGATCATAGTGAAAAAGTTTCGAAACTGGCTCAGTTTTAAATAAAGTACGTTCTGGGCGACGTCAAAAGTTTTCTGCATGAGAAAAGCGGAAAGAGGAAACCAATCACCGAGTTTCCGCCGCAAAATGTCAGACAGATAGTGAAACACGGTGGTTGAAGTGTGCTATTCTGTGGCTGTATGTCTTCAAATGGGGTTAGAAATTTGAGTTTCAACTAGGGGATAATGAATGCTGAAAAGTATGTCGACATATTGCGGCATAACTTGAAGAGCAGGGCTGAAAAATTGGGGATTCAGGATACATTTGTGTTCCTGCAAGATAATGACCCTAAACATACCGCCAATAAAACAAAAGAATGGTTGCTGTACAATGTTAGAAGACAGCTTAAAACACCACCGTAGTCCCCAGTTATAAATCCAATCGAATATGTGTGGTATTTACTCGACTTGAAAGTGCGAAAAAATAAAATTTCATCAAACAATTACCTGAGAAGAGTTTTAGCTGAGGAGTGGGTTAAGATCGGACCGGAAATCACCCAAGACTGCTATTATAGAAGCAAAAGGGATGATAACAAAATATTAGGATTTTTGCATAGCACAAAAGCAGAAGGGTGTGCCGATACTTTTTTGACATATTATTTTTGTTATTTTCCATGCTAATTAAATAAATGTTTTGTTTTAAGAAATGTTTCTGTGAATTTACTTTTACTTTCTTGGTATATATTTAATAAAATTGTTTTCACAGTTATATCAGGCTTTTCCTTTCCATAATTCAGGAAAATGAGGGTGTGCCAATACTTTTTTGATCCACTGTATGTCTTAGGTGACTGTTAACCAAGTATTTCTGAGAGGGGAGAGGGTAAAGAACATGTTTTATATTGGCATTTAATGCCTCTCCAGTACTTGTTTCTTTTGATCGATCGTAATATTTCAATTAGATTCTAAATCAATTTCTCAGAAATTGTATTTACATGGATCTGATTTTAAGATCAACGAATTTTGTTCCTTTTTTACTTTTTTTTGCGAAATTGTTAAAAGTTGTAACATAAACCTTGAAATGCAATAAGGTAAAATAAAAGTATTAGTTTATGTAGTATTAATATAAAACTTATTTATATTGTAACCTTTATAATATAAATTTAATAAAATCGGAAGGGGGGAATCTATGGCTAAGTTATCAAACTAATTTCATTTTAAAAAAATGTAATATGAGCCTATTAATTAATATTAACTAATTGCATTAAATTGAAAAATATCAATTATTAGAAATATTGTTGACTCTTTTTATTATTACATTTTACTGGTTCAAGTTGGTCGCACTTGTAATTAAAAGAGGGGCAAGTTAAAACAAACATATGATTTAGTTCTTTTCGTGGGTTTTTGACGTGTGTTATTATTTTTTTGTTTTCATTTATAAATTTTCCGTTATTGTTTTATTTTCAGATTCATAATGCCAGATCACTATAAGCTGGTTATCGTTGGTGACAGTGGTCAGTTTTTCCCCTGCTATATTCTATTTTAGCTATTTTTTTTTAACGAAGGTTATAAGTTTGTATGTATATGTATGTACTATTGTAAGGACAACAATAATGTAAAAATTGTAAGTTTTATGCAATGCATTTTGATGATGCCATGTACAGTGGTGGTGTGGCTGATATGAAATATTAAGAAAATTCATGTTTATATATATATATATATATATATATATATATATATATATATTAAAAAAAAATTTATAATGTAATGTTTTGGTGTTTTTTTAAATATTCTATAGATGTCTTTTACGGATTGAGATGTACTGACTGAATGGTGATTGGAAACATGTATTGAGAATGACCACATGGGTCGAAAAGTTTACATGTAAAGAAAAAATAAATAAATGACTGCTTGGACTAAAAAGGTTTTTGTATTTATAAAACAAAAAGAAATGATACTTTAATAATAATATTGAACTCTATAGAGAGAAACATGCAATAATGGGCACAGCATCGCTATTTGTTTAACTGGTATAGGCTAAAATTTCTGTATTGGGTGATTCCAAGAAAAACATTCTGAATATCAATATAATTCTGAAAAATAATAGTATTACCACTAATTATTTACTAGCAAGAAGTCAATTAGGTGGACAGTAAGTCATAGTTAATTAAAATTACAAAAGCTCGTCAATTGTAAATGGTCATTGGCGCAACTAAATATCTCAAGTGTTTTAATAATTTAAAATTTTAATTTACTGACATTCCAGGCATTAACCTTTAAGTAATGAGGTAAAAAAACTTCCACCTTCTGGGAGGTGCGATACTGAGTACCCCAGCCAATATAATTAAACATAAATACTCATTAAATTCAAGTAATTTATACCCATTATTTAAATATCATTTTAGATATGTAAATAGTTGGATCATTAAAAAACTAATCTTGAGAAAAATAATATGTATTTTTATAAAAACTTCGGTTAAATGGTTAACAATAATTATAAAGGTTAAAAACACTTATAGAAAAAAATCGAATAATTGTAAAACTGATAATAATTTAAAAAAGGGATGTATAAGTAATACAAATTGGAAAAAATGAATAATACAAAATGCTGCAACAGTTTATGTTTTCCTACTTCTTCGCACAGTTTTTTCATAGCACTTGGGAACACTCCTTGCATGTTGGTTGTAGACAAGAGTTGCACACCTGTGTAGTTTTATCACTTTTTCGAAGACACTTCATGCAGCTAGTTTAGGTTTTCTGGGCCTTTTTGGATCAATATGTGTCTGGGGAGTAGTTGTACTTCGTGGCTCATCCCTTTTAATATAACTCGGTGCATGCTAGTGATCAGCACCTTAGGGAGCCTGGGGTTTTCTATTCTTCTCTTCAAATCAGAAGAGATAAGGCTGTTCCTTATTTCAGAGCATAGATGCACGAAAAATCATGGATAGCCTAGGAATACTCAGTGCTCCAATTAGCGACTTTTTCATTGTTTTAATTGTTCAATAAAGTTTATTATCTGATAAATTTAATGGTTCATTGATTTTAGGAAAAGTAAAAAAATTAAAATTTTAAGAAAAAAGTTCAGGTTTTGAGAAACATTTCAAAGTTCGTTGAGGAACTGTATACCCCACGTCCTTATGTAAAGGTTAATCAGTATCAGAACCATTATTTATAACTTCCTTTATAATTTAAGCATTAAACCTTCAATAAAAAAGCCATTTCACTCTTTCCGCAGTTTCAAGATTTAGCTGATTTCTTTGTTATTGCCTTAACAAAATTGTTTGTTTAAATAAAAGGTGCTAATGCTGTGTTGAGAGTATCTTGACTAACCTTACTGCATTAGCCAACTATCCAGACCTCTTATAAATGTGTAAATACATCATTTTGGAAGTCTGATAGCCTTAATTACCAATAATTGGTGACAATTTAAATAGTCTGAAATTAGTTTACAACATAAGCTCAACCAGTGCTGCAAAATGGAAAATGGGGAAAAACAAATTTGATACTATGACTTTTCAAAACTTAAAAATATTTCACTTTTATTGATATATTATAAATTAAAGAGTAAGAACAGTAAAATAATCAAGTAAATAAACTAAGGATATTAATTTTTAAAGCCAAATGCATTTCAAAGATTATGCCAACAGTTCTGATAATGTGACCTAAAGATACAATGCAGTAAATCAAAATCACAGAATAAAACTTATAAAAACTTACATGTGCTTTGGCTCTCTTCCACGTGACTTTAAAACCATTGTTGTCAGCAGGGACGATCCCAATACTTTTTCGATGAACAAGACCATTATACCTAAAGGAAGCCAAGTTCAGCAAGTTATGAGGTTCCTACAAATAAAGTTTCTTTAAAACGTAGAGGTTGGTGATTGCAGAGTAAAGAGGAACTTGAGCTGAAAGAGTTATTTGTCGAAAAAGGATATAATAAATGTCATTTAAATAAAAACATCGGGCTGATTTGGACACGTGGAAAGGATATCAAAGTCATGATATGAAATTCAAGGAGGAGAAGTGAACATAGCAAAAGATTACTAGACGACGTGGAAGAAGACCTCAAACAACTTAATTCCCGACGATACGTTATAAGGTTTAACGTTTGTTATAAGTCAGGAGACAGGAGGTAAGAGGGGAAAAAACGTGGAAAAGGGGAGGCACTGGGGCGGACACATTCCCGAGACAATCGCGAGCAGAATGAGGGTGCGGTAATTGGGGGGGCAACCAACACAGAGAGATTTTTGTTAATAATAGCGTTGCGAGGGAATTATGGACAAGGTTGCCCGTGGCGATGTTAGAGGTGTGGTAGTGGAAAAGAAAGGCAGGGCTTCCAAACAATATCGGGTCGTTGTTGACTTCATAAAGTTGAATGAGGCGACAAAGGATGAGCGTTATCCCCTCCCGCGCATTGACGATATATTAGACCGTCTATCGGGTGCCACTATATTCAGCACTTTGGATTTGAAGAGTGGGTACCACCAAGTCAGAATGGCTGAGGCGGACATTCCAAAAACCACGTTCTCGTGGGAAAGAGGTCATTTCAAATTCGTCCGGATGCCGTTCGGGTTGAAGGGGGTGCCTCTCACGTTCCAGCGGTTGATGGACGAGTTTCAGAGGGGATTAGGGGAACACTTTTCCCAGGTATATATGGATGACCTCATCGTTTTTAGCAGAAACGAGGAAGATCATGTGCAGCACCTCGCTCAGGTCATGGATAGGGTGCGAGAGTTTGGCCTCAAACTGTCTCAGGACAATTCACAATTCGGTTTGAGGGAATTCAAATTTTTAGGCCACATCGTTTCGCGGGAAGTGGTACAACCAGATCCTGCTAGAATCAGGGCGATCCAAGAGGCACCACTACCTACTAACGTTCGTGAGGTCCGTAGATTTTTGGGGATGATCAATTATTATCGGAAATTTATTCCAAATATAGCGGAACTGACGCACCCCTTAACGGACATCCTTAGGAAGGGCAAGCGGTTTAAGTTAGGGTCGGAACAACTGGCCAGCTTCGAAAGATGCGAGGAGATCTTAACCACAGGACCATTATTGGCATTCCCCGATTTCCGAAGAACATTTAAAGTCACGACGGATGCTAGTGAGGTTGCGATCGGTGCCGTGTTATCCCAAAACTTCGAGGGTGGAGAAAAGCCATTGGTGTTCGCGAGTCGCAAGTTACAGGACGCCGAGCGGCGTTATAGCGCGATTGAGCGAGAACTATTAGCAGTGGTCTGGGCTGTCAAACATTTTCGGCATTACATCTATGGGCGTCGATTTGACCTATTTACCGATCACAAACCGTTGATCCACTTGGGAACTTTAAAGGAGTCCTCGGCGCGGATTTCCCGATGGAAAGAGCGGCTAGCGGTCTACGATTTTCATGTGGTCCACAAGAAAGGCGCGGAAAATGCGGTCGCAGATTGGCTATCGAGGGCGTTGGTGATCAATGCGGTGGAGGATGAAACGACACCCGCCGAACCGTTCGCGTTACGCTATCTGCGGGATTGGGCGGAAAGCGGCCCGGAAGTTATCCCCTTAGTACGGTAAGTTTCCGAGGACAGTGCGGTATCTACTGAGCGTCCGGCGGACCTCCCCGAGTCCGTTGAGATCATAAATGACAAGAAACGCCAGTTGATTCTTCGAACGAAACAGGGTCGAGGGATTGAGACTCAGACTAGTGAGTACGAGGGGCTTTCTAGTGTTTTAGTGCGCATGCCCGCGACAACGGATGAGGTCGAACTGGAACGGGTCTTTCAGGAGTTCAGTATCCCTGGTCGTACCATGCATATCTACGTGGGGAACCGCGTTATTTTGGACAAGTTACAGCGATTGTGGCGTCAGGAAAGGATTGGAGTGGGTTATCCGATCATTCGCTGCTTACGGCAGGTGGAGACGATCACTACTGCTGCGACTCAACAGCAAATCGTGGCCGATCATCACGAGGGAAAAACTAATCACCGGGGGGTAGAGGAAACGTTGAGAGCGTTGAAAACGTTGTATTTCTGGCGGAAGATGGGGCACACTGTTAGGGAATACATCGCGCGGTGCTCAGTATGTCAGCGGGCTAAGTATGACCGTCAACCCCCTATAGGAGAACAAGTAGTTACTCCAACGTCTATTGAACCTCTCCGGTCGATACAGGCAGACCTATATTCGAGTGAAGGGCAATCTTGGGTGACCATGATCGACACTTTCAGTAAATTAGCGATGGCGTATCCGGTTGCGGAGAAGACACAAGGGGCAATTTGGGAAGCGATAGTACAATGGTGTGCGTTCTACGGGGTGCCTGAGGAAATTGTGTCCGATGGGGGAAGGGAGTTCAATAACGCGTTAATTCGTGACGAGAGCAAGGGGATGGGGATTAATTGGCGTTTGAACACTCCTCACCACGTTAAGGGCAGGGGCGCCGTGGAACGGTTGCACAACACCTTGGGGGAGCATCTCCGGTTACTGAAACTAGGCCGTAACTTGGACTCGTACACAGCAGTGCCGCGCGCTATTATTGCATATAATAATACTATCCATACGGCAACAGGATTGACACCTGTAGAAATTGTTTTCGGACAGCAACGCCGAGACCGGGGGGATTTGCTTACGATCAATCATACTGGGTCGAGCACGGAGATCCGCCGACTGCGCGAGTTACAAAAAAAGCGTTGGACTACGGTTAGGGATAAACTGGTTCGCGGAAAACAAATGAGAATCGCCAAGGCCAATCAGAGGTCCGCCGTATTTAGGAAGGGGCCGCTAGCATTGGGGACGGTGGTATATCGCCGATTGCGAACAGCGCGCAATAAGACCGACGCACGATATGAAGGACCCTACAAAATAGTTACGATCCGTGAAAAAAATTTGTTCACGATTCGCGCTGTCGATTATCCCTTCAAACTGCGGACAGTTCATCTCGGGGAATTAAGGGTACCTCACCTCAAGTCAAATTCACAGTCAGAGTGCGACGTTCAGGAGTGAGAAAGGTTGTGTGTGTGTGTGATCCTCATTCTTCTGTGCTTTGCAGGTCTATTATATTGTATACTGGTGTAAACTTTCTAATATCAGATGTTGTTCATTTGCTGTAACATGTTCTGTATTTAATATTAAGATTTTTCTTTTCTTTTTGTAGAGTTTCCTTTGTATCTTGTAGTTCTGTTTTAGTATTCTAATTTTTTTATTTTGTTGTTTTTTTTTTTTTCTATAGTTCCTCCTGTCGAAGGAACTGGAGGTGGGCAGTTATGCCAATATTGGAAGGATTACTATTTGTGTCTATGTTTAGGATTAAGTTATCTTTCTTTTATCGTATGTAAACTAATGTATCTATAAATACTGTAGCTAGTTGGAAATAAAGTTAGTCTTTTACTATCAGCGCGAGTGTTTCTATGCCTTTTTCCTTTTTTTTACTGTACGTGTTCAGTCTAATCCTAACTTATATATTTATATATAATTAAAAATTAACCTAACTTTTATTCTCTTTAACTTTTACTTTCCCATATTCAAAAATAAATATGTTTGAGACATAGGTTCTTTTTATGAGTAATAATAATATGACGTATGAATGTTTGAATACTGTTCAGATTGCAAAATCGATGATGGATCAAAAGAACAAACTCGAAGACGAATTAAAACGAAAGAGAAAATTCGCTAATGCATGCTAAACAAAACATCGTAAAAAATATTTTTCACTTCTGCCGTGCGTTCTTAAGCACACACTCTATTCTTTTTTCGTACATGTAGATTCAGCGCATTCGACATGTAACTCACAATCTGACAGATGACGTCATAGCGTAGCAACATATTCAGAAATAGACTGACAGTCCTGTTGGTAGCAAGATAGAAAATAATGTTGAGAAACAACAACATTCCCAGCGGGCATCAGGAATTTTCTAGGATGATTTCTGTGAAAGGGATTTGTAATCTAGTGAGTTCAACGGCCTCACAGGTCCTAGAAATGCGGCCAAGTTGTATTGAATAGGACCTATTGAACTCAAAAGTAACTGGGATATCTTCGTATCACAGGTAACGTTTTTCATAGCGGCGTAGTTTTCGAAATGTTCGAGGTTTCAAGAGAATTTCTCTACTGTTGACTCAAATCGTTCAAACGGTGCGACATTTCCATTACCAGTAATGCCTCCGGTTGCTATCAACTCTTCAACAAGAGCTTTTTGATTAGACGCAAGTGTCTGATAGAAAGTTTCAAAAAAACTTTTGAACTGATTCTCATCCATTCTCATCCAGCGACATGTCGTAGACATCGTAGGAAACGATTGTGAATATTGATATTCAGTTTGATAGCAGTCACTGACACTGAATTAACTGATGTTTTAATCATCGTCGCTAATTATTATATTTGGAATGTCCGGGGTTTGTAAATAACACATGCGTTTTGGCGAAACAAGAAACATATTTAATTTCAATTTTTTTATTTTTATTTACTCATAAAAAATGACCAATAATTTAAAAAAAAATTATATTTAATTCCAATTAGCATTAGTACCCAACGCAGAGAACATAATCAAACAAGGAACCTTCCATTCTCCCTACTCCTAATAACATTGACGGGAAAAAAGATAAAGATACAACAAGTATATACTATAATGCACAGTATACAAAAAACCGTCAATGGGGTGGGGCACGCGCCCCCGTAACCTCCCTAAATCCGCCCTTGTCTTAGGCGACTATTAACCGAGTACTTGTGAGTAACGTTGGCAGAAAGGGGAAAGGGTAAAAAAATGTTTCATATTGGCATTTACTGTCTCTCAAAGACTTGTTTATTTTGATCAATTGTAATATTTCACTCAAAACCGTGACTGATTCAATTAGATTCTAGATCAATTTCTCAGAAATTATATTTACTTGGATCTGATTTTATGATCAACAAATTGTGTTCTTTTTTATTTTTATTTTTGCGAAATTGTTAATAGTTGTAACATAAACCTTGAAATGCGATAAGGTAAAATAAAAGTATTAGTATGTAGTATTTATATAAAACTTATTTATATTGTAACCTTTATAATATAAATTTAATATATTCGGAAGGGGGGGGGTCCATGGCCAAGTTATCAAACTAATTTAATTTTAAAAAAATGTAATATGTGCATATTAATTAATAATAACTAAATGCATTTAATTCGAAAATATCAATTATTAGAGAAATTGTTGACTCTCTTTCATATTAAATTTTAGTGGATCAAGTTTGCCGCCCTTGCAATTTAAAGACAGTTCTTTTCGAGTAGTTGGGGGGTTTTGACGTGTGTGTTATTATTTTATTGTTTTAATTGTTTAAATTTTCCTTAATTATTTCATTTTCAGATTCATTATGCCAGGACACTATAAGCTGGTTATCGTTGGTGACTATGGTCAGTTTTCCCCTGCTATATTCTATTTTAGTTAATATTTTTGTTTTTAACGAAGGTTACTAGTTTGTAAAGTTGCTGGCTGTTAATGAAACAGTCATTTTCAATTATTCAAACTCGATCGTTGTTGAGTTGTCAAACTAATTTAAATATAATAATAAATAAACATACAAACTTATAATCACATTTCAATATTTCATACTGAAAAACATGAAAAGTTTTTTTAAGTTGTGATTTTCTTTCATTCATAGTTTTCTATTTTCTCTTTGTCAATTGTATATTTGTAGGAAATACTAAGTTTTCTTGCCTATGTACTGTTAAAATATATTCCTTTTTATTCCTTAATATTATGTTGGAGTTTTCAAATTTCCTTGTTGAAATAATGGTTCACATTATGTTTTTTTTCAATTGGAAGTTTGGAATGTATGGATTACAAATTATGCATTTTTGATAATATACTGAATACTAAAAATTTATTAACGTTGTAATCATATTTAACTTTCATAGGAACACAATGCTATGTGTTTTATATAATATTATAATCGTATAATACATTGACAGCATAATTATGATTAAGATCTATATTGGTTTTGTTTTTTTCAGGGGTTGGTAAATCAGAGATTCTAAAGCATTTAAAAACTGAAAGATCTGTTGAGGATTATGGCATGATATTTAGTAAGACATTCATCATAACTTTTTCATCATTTATATAATTGTAATCCAGTAGATATTTCTAAATTACTATTGTTAATAATTATAGTATGTTATTACCAATACTTATCACAACCATAGTAATTCATATCATTATAACCATTTAAAAAAAAAACTTGAACTACTACAACTCTTGGGTTCACTGCATGAGACTATACTTCTGCTAAGACCAAAGTTGTGTAGGTAGGTGTCTTGTCAGAGATCACGCTCAACCGCTAGATTCTTTTACTAATTAAGGATACAGGAGGTTTTACAGATCCTACAGGGTCCATATATGGCTTTTAACTGATTAAATATTTGATCTGTCACACCCGGACTCAAACCCGGGATCTCTCAATCTTTTGGTTAATTTTTTTTTTTATTGTTTTGAGTTTTATTTCCTAGTAATCTATATCTATGATATATTATATATACATATATATGGTATGTATGATATGATTATGTCATAAAATTATTGTATCTTCTTACCCAAATATAGTAACTTGTAATTGTAAAAATGTAAGGCCACTTAGCTGGCTAAATGATCAAAATAGTGCCATCTAACTCCACTCGTGTTTCTCCAGTGTAGTGTTTATAGAACTGGCTTACTTGTGCTCTATTATACACACATTATAGTATTAGAATATAAAAAATATGTTTTATCAATACATTGGTTATACTGTAGTCTTTAATTATATCAAACTTTAATAATATACCTATTAAGTACTCTTTTAAGTTTCCATCGCCACTATTTATACACAATACTTCAGTTGTTTCTTCTGGTTTAGACCGTGTCGGTGAATTTTCTGCCAACGTTTCGCCAGGCATGCTGCTGACATCCTCAAGGCTTAATTGAGACTGTTGCTCAAGGTTTAATATACCTATTGTTTATGTTATTTAAAAATTAGCGACAATGTTAAATAAAGGATAGATACAATGAGTCTGGATTTGTGTACAATTCATCTTTCGAGTGTATAAGCTATTAACATGTTAAGTGTCCCCACTCCACATTAGGTGAGGAGTGCAGTTTTAATGCTTCTTTCTTTGTGAAAGTTTTGTTTATATCATGAAATCTAAGTGTCTTAAATATTATACTACAGCATAAAATATATCCCTCACAAAATGTATGATAAGGTTTCTCTACTCATTTTTAAGGTATCTTTCATAGTTACCAAGATTCCAATTTTGAAAAATAAAATAGTTTGCTTCATGAAACTTGATGAAGGTTAAACTTGATTGACTATCTTAAGAGGTGAATAATTTTACTGTCACTGTTGATAACAGAACATTACAAAGTCCTATATCTCTACAGTCTTTACATACTGGTTTGTTGCATTTTTTTTATATATTGGGCATTACAATGTGGTCCTCCATTCTGTGTGTGTCTCTTGAGGGATCCAGATTTCCTAAATTAGATTGAACATTACAACAGTCACAACACTCCTGCCAAACTTGAGGCAAATCTTCTTGTACCTGGTTGGTGCCAGATGTCTTGTTATTTTGGAAGTATTGTATTATTTATCTTATTCCTATAATAAGAATGTATGTAGGACTACGGAATTGTTCTGATGTGGATGTAGAATGTAGAAGTTCCAATCCAAAAATCTATCACAAAAAACATTTCTATGCTATTCATGCACAATTTAAGGACTATAATATCAATATATTTATCACAATAAAGACTATTAGTACAACTTTTCAAATATCTTAGTCAATTTGACCACCTATCACCCCGAGCATCAATTGCAAAACTGATCTGAGCATGGATTGTCATGTGCATTTTTTGCCAAGCTTTTAATCTTCATAGAGTTATAATAAACATAATGCACAAGATTGTATGCAAATTATGTAGATACATTATATAGGAGAGTGTGAGAGTTGTCGCTATGTAGGTAGCCAGAAATGCTGCCTTGCCGATCTGAAATTCCTCTTGAGAATTCCTATCAGGCTGATATATTGTGAGAGAATGAGATCGCCTATCTCTCTACATTGTACCCGACTGACCACGAGGGCCTTGCAAGTTAGTAAAGCTGTTTTCTCAATGGATAATAATCAGTCATTTAATTGTACTAAATCATTATACTATCACTTTGTCCTTTTAAATTGATTCTAACTTAAATTGCAACCCTTCAACTACCTGTTACAAAATCCTAACCCTGAACCTGTACTCAATATGGTATAAATAATCAATTTTCTATTACAGATGAACAGTTACATAGTATTAACTCCCTCCTCACATTCATAATTTTTATCCTATACCTTGCTGTAAACCAGTCATTATAGAGAATTTTTCACTGATCTTACCTCCGACTATAAACATTGAACTTATATACTTAAGATATGTTTATTAAACTTTTTTTTATAAATCATTTTTTAATGAATTTTTACAAAATTAGGCATTGATCTCAATCCAAAAAAAAATTATTTTTCAAGGAACAAGAGGAAGAACACTTGAAATTTGGAATACTTTCAGGAAAAGTATATTCGGACCAACATGGTCATCTGACTACAGTAATGTGGATGTCATAATGCTCGTGTATGACATAACTAACTGGAGATCCTTAAACAACATTGAGAAGTGGCACCGAGATGTAGCTACTAAAGTCAATGCTTCTTCAGTATTCATGCTATTGGGAAATAAAAGGTAAGGCTATAGTCTATAATAATAATAATAACAAGTATTATTCGTTCTTTTTCTCGGTTTCTACCAGAGAATGCACCAACCTGGGCATAAGTCAAGGATGAGGCTAGAAAAATTAATTAGTCATATTCATAACTTTTCGAACAATACTCACAGTTCTGAGTAATGCTGCTTTCTGCATTTGATTCAAAATATTATAATTAAGGTCTAATTATTTTATGCTATTCAAGGTTATATCTGGAACCAGTCCATTCGCGGATATGACCAATGGTAAAGCTTTTGTCTTACGAAGCTTATATAATTGCTTCAATTTCTCTGCCAAGTCCTGATATTTCCTAATTTTTTTTAGCTACCACTTTGTGGAGATTATCATCTGCTGGTACTCCTATTTCAACTATATTCACACATGTTTCTTCTTTTAGAATAAGCAAAATATCAGGCTTGTTGTGAAGAATTGTGTGATCAGTTATGATGGCGTGGTCCCAAGAAAGCTTGATGTGCCTTTTATCAATTATTGGTTGAGGGCTGTACCTGTAATAAGGGTAGGTCTTGTCCGCAGTATTACTTTGATGGCCAATTCTTGTTATACAATTTTTGCCAGGATGTTATGTCTCAGCAAAAATTCCTTGCCAACAAGAACCTGACACCCAGATGTAAAATGCTGGATTGATTCTGTTGTTGTTTTGCTCAGTTGATACATATCAGAAATTGACTCTCCACAAATACGGTGCCTATAGGTCTTCATAGCAACCATCTGGTCCTGAATGGCTAGAACAAAACCTTCTGTTTCACGGAATATGGTCCTTTTATGTAGCCACATTAATGAAGCTTCCTTGTCAACACCTTTTGCCCCCTAACTGCCATGATAAAACCTTCAGTGGAGCTCTTTAGGTTTCCAATGGACAACCAAGATTTTTTTTTAATTGAAAATAAATGAATTTCTAGATTCACCATAATGTAACTTTCACAAAAATATTTATTTTAAATATTCTCTTTTTTAATATTTATTTTATTTTTAAAAGATCATTTTTCATTGAAAAAATCGTGTTGGGAATATGAAGAAATTCATGGAGAAATGAAAACTTTTAAAGCTTCATTTCGGCTTGGTGAAGTCATCAGGCTTGTTTACAGTTTTGTGATAAGAAATTCATATGATGTTTTTCATTTTCATATACAATTTTGTGTTCATCTTGAGAAATAAAATGATTGCTTATTAATTAAATTAACTTATTTCAAGTAAGGAGTCAACTATCATTAACTATTAGTTTTATCTACATAACAAAGGTTTCTTCATGATCTTTTTTTGAGCATGCTTAAAACTTTGTTATGCAGAAATACTTTCTTTATCACAATTTTGAAAATAGAAAAATCTTTGTCTGTTTTATCATCAACATATGATGAAATGTTATCTGAATCACTGGAGTCATCACTATAAATATCACTGGCATGAAGTTTTGGTACCTTCATGTGTGATGTTTGCCTATTTTTTTCGATTTTAAAATAGGCGATGATACCCTATCTTTTTAACATGCCTATTCTTTTTAGGCAACAGTTTTGTTTTGACATGAACTTTTTTAGCATTGTGTTTTTCTGATTTCCATGATACTTGTGTTTCTGCATTCACTTTTGAAGAACATGTTGGAATTTTAATTAATGGCTCTGAGACATTTAATCCTGTGTTTTCTATGTTTTCATTATTCAATATTGATGGTTGCAAAACATCACTTAGTGATTGTCTCATTCTATTGACTCCAAGAGGTTTTGGTTGAGATGAATGTGCTAGGATCCTCTTTGTTTGGCAATTGAATTAGGTTGGTACTGCTTATTTTTTCAAAACCATTGGACCCCCTACTAATCTAACTTTAATGATATTTTCTAATTTCTCTTCTACCTGAAACAGACGAGGAAAAAAAAAATCAAACTCACTGCATCTGAAAATGGTGTTGGTTTATGAGAGAGTTTATATGCACTATACACTGACTAATTATTGCTGAGTCTATTTTAACTTTACACTATATTCAATGGAGAATATTTATAAGAAGAAGCCATAACAATCTTTTAAGGATGATTTGTACATGTAATTTGGCTGATAACATTATCAAGACAGTCATCTTATTTAAACATAGGGAAAGACACATTTAGAGTGCAGGAGAAGTGAAGAGTACAAAGCTTAAACTTACATTAAAATGGTCTTAAAGGCATAACAGTTTGTAGAAGGAGCCAGGTTATCTTTTCTTCTCATCATAGAAAACCACTTCTTTCCTCTTATTGGATCCATGGGAACTTTAAGGAACAGTTTATCTGGGGTTGATTTTGTGGTACTTTCATACATTGGCACACAACAGTATTTGTAAGATATGATAAGTGGTTTAAGCAAAAAATGTTTCAAAAATAAATTTGTTACAAGGAAAAGTGGCGAGATAAACTGACAACAAGCCTGATGAAGTCACATTATATCATATCATATCAAAACTATCATTTTTGGCGCGAAATTCAAACAGATAATTTTCGAAGTAAAAAATTTCATGTTTAAAAAAATGTTTTTCCATTAAAATTAGCGGTATTCCGTCATTTAAGGTTGATAGATTTCATTGAAACGATTGTTGAAAATCACCTTGGTTGTCCATTAAGAAGGCATTGTTGATTTGACAGGTGAGGAAAAGTTCTCACTTTTTAAGTTTAGAGCAGTGTATTTGAGGTGCAGTATCACAATTGTCCAAATGACTCTTAAAGAGAATTATTATTATTATTATTTACAGTTTAAAAAAAGTAGGTATGGTACACTCGGGTTCAAGAGAGACACAAACTGGTCTGGTTCAAAGTATTATGGCTGTTCAGCAGGTGCACAAGAAGCCATATTATATACCTTTCCCCAAAGGATACTAGTTTTAGGCTATACCTCAGAGAAGCGATTTGGCACCTAGCATCCTTGAAAACCGCAATGTAATTCCCAATAAATGTACACCAATTAGGGTCATTACTCCTACTACACCTGCTCACATACCAGAGCGTGGGGAGGGATCCTTGAGGACTCCTGGGGATTTGAAAAACCATTGGGTTTGTAAACATAAGTTTGTAAAACATGCAGTTTTGCAAGTGCATTAGCTTGCTTGAAAATTATATGAAAGGGCCCTTGAAAGGTCTATTTTCTATTTATTAATCTATATCCCATATTTAAAGTCTTCTTTAGATATTAATCCAAAGCATTTTCATGACTCAAATGTTGTAGTGCTTTCAAAAATTTTCTCTTAAATTTTAAAGAAAGTGAGAGGTTAACCTGTTATTGATAGATTAATAATTATGAAATGTTCATGAACATGAAAGACAGATGATTTTAAAATCAACTATATACAGCAGGTGTATAAAGGCCTTTGGCCAATAGGATATCGAGCTAACGCTGGTCAAAGATAATTATTACAACTTTTAAAAATTATTCTATCCTTATAATATTAAAAAATTATTCTATCTTTAAAATTAATATTTGGATTTGTTTAGTGATCTAAATGAAAGACGTCAAGTTCCTGTACAAGTGGCTTTAGAGTATGCTTATTATAATGGCTTCCTGTTCATGGAGATCTCAGCTTTAAGTTATGATAGCATGCATGCTGTATATCATGAAGTAGCTGAGAGTTTGTATTCTCGAATTCACAGCGGTAAAATTCTTTTACCCAAAGAGGTAATAATTCTTTGGAATATTTTTTGTGATAATGTGTTTTCTTAATTATTAATTATTATATTGGGATAAAATGCATTATGTTAAAACATTCCTTCAAGAATAGACATTTTGTTATGGTAACATGAGTATCTTCAGTTATCGAATCGTGTAAAATCATGTCAGAAATTATCTGAGACTATTAATATTTATTTAGACTAGACTGGATAAGGATTTAGATAAGCTAAAACAGAAAGGTTTGATAATGTTTTAATAGCTCGGGGAAATATGAAGAAACTATATATTATTAAAAACTTTAAACCTTATTTTTTAACTGCTGAGGGAACGGAGTAACTCAGTGTGTAGAGCGCTGAGTTACTGCATTGAATACTATTACTGGTAGAAAAAAATGTGATGATTTAATATCAGATGACTGTTTTTTTAATTTTTTATAATTCACATTGGTAGTTCTAAATATTGCGAACAATGCCCCGAACAAGTTAACTGGTGTCATTTTTATGGACCATAAAATTAGCTACCAATATGTTAGTTATTTTTAAATTTTCAAACTTTTTTTAATTATTTGAAATAAATGTAACCTACATAATTAAAGAAAACATAAATAAAAATATTACAAAAGGCAGATTCTGCAAAATACGGTGGGAAACCATACGCTTCTTTTAATGTATTTTCCCCAAGGTGTTGGAGCAATTCATTCAAGATTTTCTACTATAAAAACTATAAAATACTATACTACTATAAAATACTAAGATTTTTCTACATATAAATGACTGAATTGTGTTGATTTTCAGATTTCATTTTCTTATAATTGCCGATTTGAAACAGATCATTAATATGAGTAAAGATAAATTTTAGGTTTTATTTACTCGTGATTTAGTTATACATCCACTCAAACTTATTTTGGTCTTAAATGTATGACATTTAGCAATTTCTTGAGTTATATTAGAAATAAATTTAAAAGTTAAAGAATTATTAAAAAAATTGATAAATTTTATGATAAGACAAGAATTGATATATATTAGGTTTAACAAGCTGTATCTATACAACTCAAAGCGACAGCCTGCGAAAAAATGTATGACCTGCTCCTTTCTGGTCATCTATATCAGTGATTTATCAATAAGATGTCAAATTAAAAGATTTGTTTTATTTTAATAGTTATGTGTGTAACTTCATTGCTGAAGACATGTCTTCTAGCCCAGGGGCTGTTGTCCAAAAGCCTTTGACTTTATGGTTCATCTTAAAGTTACAACAGATATACCTAAGGGACATTCATCTTTCGGTTATAAAACCTGCAAACATGCCATCAGCTCCTTGGAAACATACAACTCCACATTAGTTATTCTGTTATAATTTTCTGACATCTACCAAGAAGCTCTTGGATGCTTACATATTGAGTCCCTCTCCCAATATACCATCTTTATAAATGCTTCCTCTTGTTACTAAACTCCGCTTCTTGCCTCTGTTTATTTCCGTATACAATGTATACCAGGGAATAATTGCCCATCCAACAGACCTTGGGTATTGCCATCGTATATGGTTAAAAAAAAGGCGGAATTTGGTGTACATGTGGTGACTTCCATACCCTCAATACGGCATCCATATCCAACCAGTGGTGTCAGATGTTGAAGTATTCCATCTTGTTTACGCGAACTGTTCTAGTTATCCAGTAAGTACGGTCTTAGATTAAATATTGCTAAATTTATTTTTAGTTTCCACAGATAGAAATCTTGGGTTACAGAATTTCATCGGAAGGCAATGATCCTATAGCAGATGAACTCAAGAGTATTCAGAGGCTTCGACCTATGAGTTATGCTAATTCCTAGGTTTAGTAAATTCTCTGTACTTCGGTTTGACAATTGTATCACATATTTTGGTCTTAAATGTATGACATTTAGCAATTTCTTGAGTTATATTAGTTATAAAATTTAAAAGTTAAAGAATTATTTTAAAATATCATTCATCGTGGCCTATCCCTCTCTGACGCCTGCTTCCATACAACCAACACCCACCGTATCAAAGAAATCCTTTTTAAAAACAATTTCCCTCCCTATATTGTTAATAAACTCATCCATGACTACTATAACCCCCCCACCCCCACCCGATCGCCACATCCACCATCTATCCCTATATACAGATCCTTGCCATATATACCCACCCTCTCTAATAACATTCAAAAATACTTACGTTCCGTTATCCCCAATTTACGTATTGCCTTCAAATCCCATAACAAACTTTTCCATATTTATACCCGTATCAAAGATCCTATTCCCTTCAAACTTCGTTCCCATGTCGTTTATCGGGTCCCTTGTTCCACTACTAATTGTAACTCTTCCTATATAGGTGAAACCAAAAACTTCCTTAAAGACCGTATTACTCAACATAAATATGCCATTTCCTCCCAAAATCATACCTCCTCTAAACTTTCCGAACATGCCCTTTCTTTAAACCACACCTTTGATTTTGAAAAAACGTCTATCCTAGCTACAGCTCCTAACCATGACAAACGCATCCTCTCTGAAACCATCCACATAAATTTAGATTCCTCCTCTATCAATCTTAAGTCTGACTCACATCACCTTTCCTTTACCTACTCCCAAATCTTTAATTTACTCAAAAGACCTTAAATTCCGTTACTTCGTCATTGATGTTTCTTTTGTTATCACTCTATTGACATTTCTTTCATTGTTTCATTTTATTTATATTAATTTTATCCATTTATTCACTTCCCCATTTTTTCCTATACTCCAGTATGGTTACCTTCTATAGTTAACTTTTTGGCCACTAGAGATCGCTCCTATCCCTTCCCCCTTTCTTAACGGTCGTGTATTCAGTACCTGCTAGCCGTTAAATCCAACGGCCACGCTATCCATAATCGGTATGTCTCTTCTTTTATTTTAAACTTTTCTCCTTATCCTTTCTCCAATTTGCATTTTTCCTATTATTTCCCCCGTATCATTTTGGCATCCATCATTTGTTGGTAATCAAGAGTTCATATTTTTAAGCACCAATTTTAATCTTTCAAATTCATTTATCCTATCTACTTTTTTTCAAACAGACATTGTACACTATTGTTATTGTACAAGAGTTTTCACTTATTTTAACTTTTCAAATTCATTAATCCTATCCACTTTTTTTCAAAACTGTCATTGTACACTGTAGTTACTGTACAATAGTATTTCTATTATTCACATCTGTTATTGTACATATAGTTCCATACTTTACTGTAACATGTAACATCATCAAGTCCGTTTTTCATACATTTTATACCTTTATTTTACTAGTTTTTCTTTATTCTTCATATTCCAACCTTTATGTATATGTAAATATCCTCATTTTGGTTTCTTTTGTTTAACTCTTCCTTTTGATTTTCCTTTATATTAGTATTTTGTACTGTACTATCCTTTCTGTACATTTATTTTCTATTTTTTATTTTATATGCGTTATTTATAATTTATCATCTCTGCTCATTTTCTTTATTTTATTAGATCTGTCTTACTTTATTATATCTGTCATTATTTTCATTTGCTTCTCATTATCAATAATTTGTCATATCTGTCTTTATCTTAATTTCATTATATCTGTCACTATTTCTATAGTTATATCTGTCAATATTTCAATAATTTTGTTATATTTGGCTTCATCTTAATTTTATTATATCTGTCACTATTTTAATTCATTATTTTCACTATTTATTACACACACACATTATCACATTATCTGACACATTATCTGTCACTATTTCAATAATTACATCTGTCACTATTTCAATAATTTTGTTATATTTGGCTTTATCTTAATTTTATTATATCTGTCACTTTTTTAATTCATTACTTTCACTATTTTAATTTTTTCATTATCATTAATTTTTTAAATCTGTCTATATCTTTATTTTATTATAATCTGGCTCTTTTTCTATCTTCATATCTGCCACTATTTTATTTTTCTACATTACTTGTCATCATATTATTGTTACTGTACATTTTTTATATTTTTTTGTTCTGTTTGTTTCTCTGTTAGCCCTGAAGATGACCTACACTGTAGGTCGAAACGTCGGCACATAATATAAGTTCATCACTTATTCTGTGTACTTATTGACTGCACCCCCCAACTATCTCCTTTACATTACACAAATTATTTAAAAAAATTGATAAATTTTATGACAAGACAAGAATTGATATATTTTAGGTTTAACAAGCTGTATCTATGTTTCTTGTTAGTAATTGAGTACTTTTCAGGGTCTAGTAGAAAATATTGAATTGCTTTTGGAAAATCCCCTACATGAAAAAAGAAGCTGTAGAAAAGACTGTTTTTGGAACTGGAGGTGTCTTAAAGGGTGGTAAAATTTGTTAAAATAAATTTACATTGACAGTTTTTAAATAATTATTTACTATAAATATGTAATATTTGAATTACTTATTATTAATTCCTAAATAGTTTACAGTCTTCAATTGTAGATATCTAAAACTTTCAATTACTTAGTATTAATTAATAATGTTGCATGGAAATAATTAATTATTTGTTTTAGGTTTGTAAATGGTCTAGGACGACGCTGTGACACTATTTTGTGACATTTATTTCTTAAGTTACATAGTTATAACCAGTAAGTTATAGCAGTGAATAGTAGTTATTATTATTATGGTTATGTAAAACCCTTTGTAATAAATGTGCAATATATTGTCGCGGCGTTGTGATACCTACCAATAGAAAAGGTAACGAGACCTCTGGCAGTACCTCCTGGGTGGTCATGGAAATCTGCTATTCATTACCTAATTTATTAATAATGCCAGTATGTGTGTGAGTGCGTATGTGAAATGAAATGAAATGAAAATAGTCTTTATTTATGCATAAATTATACAATTACTATATAACATAAATTTACAAACAGCATAAAAAAAAATTCTTTACATTATATATAAATATTTATACCTACATTATACATAAGGCAAGAATACTCGAAATGTGAAAATTTATTCTGGAATAGGCCCTGCAGCACCTTGATTATTTCCCTTCCTGCTTACTTAATAAATTCTGGAGTGATTTCGTCCCTACCTGCTGCTTTCCCAACCTTGATTCTTTCTACAGCTGTTTTAACCTCTTCTTCTCATATTATGTCCAGATCTTGGTCATTATCTTGTTCCTTTCGGTTAGGGGGGGGGGTCCGATTGTATCTGGTTCACTGATTGGTCGGAAAATATTGCACTGTAGTGTCTTTCCCCCCTTTTTAGAATTTCAGTGGCATCAGTAACCAAGTTGCGATTTAAGTTTTCCACATTTCGAGTATTCTTTCCCTTTTTACCTCTTAGAAACATAACTTTTCTCCAAAACCTTTTAATATTTTCCCGGTAGTCATCATCCACTTCCTTACCAAAGCGTTCCCAGGACTCTCTCTCTTAGACTCCCTCACCGTTTGCTTGAAGCTATTCCTCTTTTGAACATAATTAGACCAGTTCTACTGTGACTTATTTGCCATGTAGTCTTCCAGGAGGAAAAGATAATTCCTAAAGACTGGGAAAACAACATCATTTCCAGGCTTTCTTTTTTCAGCAACCGCACGTTTTACATGCTCGTTCCACCATTCTGTTCTTTTGGCCTTCATATTAATTTTTTTGAAAGTGCATATTTCAGTCGCAGTTTCAAGTGTACAGTATCTGATGTCTGCCCACATTTCATCTATATTCCTTTTGAGTTCTTCGATAGGAATCGATGGTCTTGCAGCTCTGCATATAAAGTCCTCTTCTCGGGATTCCGCAACACTGTCCTATCAATCCTTTCATATGTTTTTGGTTTCCTATTGATGGGCTTGATAATCCAGGTATCTGCAACGAGAAGTAAGTGGTCGGTGCTGAGCTCTGCACTCTTATTACTTTTATATCAGTAAAGTATCTCCTAATTTGCTTACTATAAATGAAGTAATCTATGATGCTGTTTACGTTGCTTTCTCGGGCATAGAATGTTATTTTGTGAACCAGTTTATGTAGGAAGAGCGTGTTACCTATTAACAGATCAATGTCTATACCGAAGTCTCTGTCCATTTCTATTTTTAGTTGTTTGTCCAGCACAATGTCCCATTGCACCTTGCATTCCTCTATTATCTCTTCCGATCCTAGCATTAAGGTCTCCCATTATTATTATTTCTCTTCCCAAGTCATAGATTCTACTTGTTTCTCTTTCCAGTTCGACATAAAACTATTCTTTGTCAAATATATCTGCATCCTCGGTTGGTGCATATATCTGGATTAGAGTTAACTTTCCTACCGATAATTGCATATCTTCAGTCAGAATTCGAGAAGAGACAGGATTCCAGTTTTCGACCTTCGCGTAGATGCTATCTTACAAGATAATGCCCATTACCTCTTTTGCTCTCGTACCTTTTGGTACACCCGAGTATATGAGGGTATAATTCTTATCTAACATCATTTCTCCATTTCCCTTCCCCTTGACTTCAATTATTTCTAGGATATCCATTTTAAATTTTTCTATTTCCTCCACTATTTCTACCTCCTTTCCTGTAAGAGACCTTATGTTCCAAATTTTCAAGCATAAATCCGTAATCGAGCTGTGTCTTAACCATTTATTCTGTCCAAATCCGTGGCTGTTAATGTTTCTCTGAATCTAATGTTACCTTCCTATGGGCGATTGGCCCTAATAGGAAGGATCTCGTCAGGCCAGGACCACGGTCCTGGAAGGAAGGTGCCAGGAACCTACCCTAGAAGGATTGCTCCTTCTAGGCCCCTTTCCTCTGGTTTGTTCACCGACTCAGTCCTCCGCAGGGATTGGTTACCACCTCCTTATGCTGGGTTCCTCGGCTTATGCAGGGTCTACCACGAGCAGGTAAGATTAGAGTTGGGGGTGATAGGCTGAGTAGCCGCTTCTGGCTGTGTAGGACGCACCACTTCTCCTTACACCCCTCCTAAAATAGAATATAGTTATTTTATAGAGTATTAAACCGGAAAGCTAAAACCTACTGTGACAACTCAAAGCGACAGCCTGCGAAAAAATGTATGATCTGCTCCTTTCTGGTCATCTATATCAGTGATTTATCAATAAGATGTCAAATTAAAAGATTTGTTTTATTTTAATAGTTATGTGTGTAACTTCATTGCTGAAGACATGTCTTCTAGCCCAGGGGCTGGTGTCCTAAAAGCCTTTGACTTTATGGTTCATCTTAAAGTTACAACAGATATACCTAAGGGACATTCATCTTTCGGTTATAAAACCTGCAAACATGCCATCAGCTCCTTGGAAACATACAACTCCACATTAGTTATTCTGTTATAATTTTCTGACATCTACCAAGAAGCTCTTGGATGCTTACATATTGAATCCCTCGCCCAATATACCATCTTTATAAATGCTTCCTCTTGTTACTGAACTCCGCTTCTTGCCTCTGTTTATTTCCGTATACAATGTGTGTAACTTCATTGCTGAAGACATGTCTTCTAGCCCAGGGGCTGTTGTCCTAAAAGCCTTTGACTTTATGGTTCATCTTAAAGTTACAACAGATATACCTAAGGGACATTCATCTTTCGGTTATAAAACCTGCAAACATGCCATCAGCTCCTTGGAAACATACAACTCCACATTAGTTATTCTGTTATAATTTTCTGACATCTACCAAGAAGCTCTTGGATGCTTACATATTGAGTCCCTCTCCCAATATACCATCTTTATAAATGCTTCCTCTTGTTACTAAACTCCGCTTCTTGCCTCTGTTTATTTCCGTATACAATGTATACCAGGGAATAATTGCCCATCCAACAGACCTTGGGTATTGCCATTGTATATGGTTAAAAAAAGGGCGGAATTTGGCGGACATGTAGTGACTTCCATACCCTCCATACAGCATCCATATCCAACCAGTGGCGTCAGATGTTGAAGTATTCCATCGTACTTGTTTACGCAAACTGTTCTAGTTGTCCATTAAGTACCGCCATAGAGTAAATATTGCTAAATTTATTTTTAGTTTTCACAGATAGAAATCTTGGGTTACAGAATTTCATCGGAAGGCATTGATCCTTTAGCAGATGAACTCAAGAGTATTCAGAGGCTTCGACCTATGAGTTATGCTAATTCCTAGGTTTAGTAAATTCTCTGTACTTCGGTTTGACAATTTTATCACATATACAACGTCTTTTCAAAAGGGGCGACCTGTGGTCTAGTGATTGGCATAACAAACTACTAAGCCCAAGATTGGCGGTTTGGTAACCCGGTAGGTGACCCTTGGAATTTTCAAAGGGAGTAAAAATCCTTGGTCATGCCGTCCTGCGGAAGGGATGTTAAATGGAGGTCCCGAGCCTGTACGTTGCCAGGTACTCGTTAAAAATCCCTATCCTAATTAAACCTGGATAGGCAAAATTTAGAGCTCACCATCAAACAAACATTTTCAATGACGGTTATTTGAGGAACTGCATGAAGTAACTCGTCAATTGATACAATTTTTTTCCGTCCATTTAGAAAAATGTGAGACTCGGTAAAAACCTGTGTATTGTAACCTACCTGTGCACCTAGGCCGCATTATATACATTTCCTGAATCCGAGAATAGATTTACTCTTGTTTGTTTAGACTCGGTTGGAAATCTTCCGCACCCTTTGAAAAGCATTGCGTCATCGAACATTAGAAATTACCCCGGTAGGTAAGCTAGAATCATCTTTAAATTGGTTCTTTGCAGTATTAGCAGTGCAACTCGGTCTAGGCCCAATGTTCAAGTATGATCTAGGTCAATTGGCGGTTGGAAGATGCATCCGCTTATTGGGAAATTTCTTTATTGAATTACGACCAACCGGTTAATTTGGTCAACAATTGTCCCGAATCTTTTCGTACCTTCGTTCAACTCCTACGAAAGCAGCTAGACGATACCGTTCGTTGACAAAGGTAATTTTAACAAAATCACATGAGCATCAAAGAAACGATAAATTTTTGCAGTAAGCACTGCTGTCATCAGATGTCAATAGTTCTTGATACAGTGGATCAAAAAAGTATTGGCATACCCTATTTTTTTCATTTTTTCGGTGATTTTGTAAATTATTTTTAATTTGGAATTAACATAGTAAAAATAGAACCCAAATCAGTATTTTTGAAGGCAAATAAAAGCTGGACTATTAAGAAAATAAAGTAGGAAAATCGACAGTCAAAAAAAGTATTGTCCATTGTTTACATTTACAGAAAAACATCTCCTTTAATCCCTTAAATATTGTTGCATTAAGTCCCTGTTATTTACAAACAAATAATGGCTCAGTCTAGATTCATTTCTCACCCGAATTGGTGCATTAAAAATGACAACCAAAGAACACAGTGTGCAAACCAGAAATCGGGTAATGAAATAACATTCTCGCGGACTAAGTTACCGTCAAATTGAGGAAAAAGTATGGATGAGTTTTAGCACAATGAGGAACATTGTGAAAAAGTTTCGAAACTGGCTCAGTTTTAAATAAAGTACGTTCTGGGCGACGTCAAAAGTTTTCTGCATGAGAAAAGCGGAAAGAGGAAACCAATCACCGAGTTTCCGCCGCAAAATATCAGACAGATAGTGAAACACGGTGGTTGAAGTGTGCTATTCTGTGGCTGTATGTCTTCAAATGGGGTTGGAAATTTGAGTTTCAACTAGGGGATAATGAATGCTGAAAAGTATGTCGACATATTGCGGCATAACTTGAAGAGCAGGGCTGAAAAATTGGGGATTCAGGATACATTTGTGTTCCTGCAAGATAATGACCCTAAACATACCGCCAATAAAACAAAAGAATGGTTGCTGTACAATGTTAGAAGACAGCTTAAAACACCACCGTAGTCCCCAGTTATAAATCCAATCGAATATGTGTTGTATTTACTCGATTTGAAAGTGCGAAAAAATAAAATTTCATCAAAAAATTACCTGAGAAGAGTTTTAGCTGAGGAGTGGGTTAAGATCGGACCGGAAATCACCCAAGACTGCTATTATAGAAGCAAAAGGGATGATAACAAAATATTAGGATTTTTGCATAGCACAAAAGCAGAAGGGTGTGCCGATACTTTTTTGACTTATTATTTTTGTTATTTTCCATGCTAATTAAATAAATGTTTTGTTTTAAGAAATGTTTCTGTGAATTTACTTTTACTTTCTTGGTATATATTTAATAAAATTGTTTTCACAGTTATATCAGGCTTTTCCTTTCCATAATTCAGGAAAATGAGGGTGTGCCAATACTTTTTTGATCCACTGTATGTCTTAGGTGACTGTTAACCAAGTATTTCTGAGAGGGGAGAGGGTAAAGAACATGTTTTATATTGGCATTTAATGCCTCTCCAGTACTTGTTTCTTTTGATCGATCGTAATATTTCAATTAGATTCTAAATCAATTTCTCAGAAATTGTATTTACATGGATCTGATTTTAAGATCAACGAATTTTGTTCCTTTTTTACTTTTTTTTGCGAAATTGTTAAAAGTTGTAACATAAACCTTGAAATGCAATAAGGTAAAATAAAAGTATTAGTATATGTAGTATTAATATAAAACTTATTTATATTGTAACCTTTATAATATAAATTTAATAAAATCGGAAGGGGGGAATCTATGGCTAAGTTATCAAACTAATTTCATTTTAAAAAAATGTAATATGAGCCTATTAATTAATATTAACTAATTGCATTAAATTGAAAAATATCAATTATTAGAAATATTGTTGACTCTTTTTATTATTACATTTTACTGGTTCAAGTTGGTCGCACTTGTAATTAAAAGAGGGACAAGTTAAAACAAACATATGATTTAGTTCTTTTCGTGGGTTTTTGACGTGTGTTATTATTTTTTTGTTTTCATTTCTAAATTTTCCGTTATTGTTTTATTTTCAGATTCATAATGCCAGATCACTATAAGCTGGTTATCGTTGGTGACAGTGGTCAGTTTTTCCCCTGCTATATTCTATTTTAGCTATTTTTTTTTAACGAAGGTTATAAGTTTGTATGTATATGTATGTACTATTGTAAGGACAACAATAATGTAAAAATTGTAAGTTTTATGCAATGCATTTTGATGATGCCATGTACAGTGGTGGTGTGGCTGATATGAAATATTAAGAAAATTCATGTTTATATATATATATATATATATATATATATATATATATTAAAAAAAAATTTATAATGTAATGTTTTGGTGTTTTTTTAAATATTCTATAGATGTCTTTTACGGATTGAGATGTACTGACTGAATGGTGATTGGAAACATGTATTGAGAATGACCACATGGGTCGAAAAGTTTACATGTAAAGAAAAAATAAATAAATGACTGCTTGGACTAAAAAGGTTTTTGTATTTATAAAACAAAAAGAAATGATACTTTAATAATAATATTGAACTCTATAGAGAGAAACATGCAATAATGGGCACAGCATCGCTATTTGTTTAACTGGTATAGGCTAAAATTTCTGTATTGGGTGATTCCAAGAAAAACATTCTGAATATCAATATAATTCTGAAAAATAATAGTATTACCACTAATTATTTACTAGCAAGAAGTCAATTAGGTGGACAGTAAGTCATAGTTAATTAAAATTACAAAAGCTCGTCAATTGTAAATGGTCATTGGCGCAACTAAATATCTCAAGTGTTTTAATAATTTAAAATTTTAATTTACTGACATTCCAGGCATTAACCTTTAAGTAATGAGGTAAAAAAACTTCCACCTTCTGGGAGGTGCGATACTGAGTACCCCAGCCAATATAATTAAACATAAATACTCATTAAATTCAAGTAATTTATACCCATTATTTAAATATCATTTTAGATATGTAAATAGTTGGATCATTAAAAAACTAATCTTGAGAAAAATAATATGTATTTTTATAAAAACTTCGGTTAAATGGTTAACAATAATTATAAAGGTTAAAAACACTTATAGAAAAAAATCGAATAATTGTAAAACTGATAATAATTTAAAAAAGGGATGTATAAGTAATACAAATTGGAAAAAATGAATAATACAAAATGCTGCAACAGTTTATGTTTTCCTACTTCTTCGCACAGTTTTTTCATAGCACTTGGGAACACTCCTTGCATGTTGGTTGTAGACAAGAGTTGCACACCTGTGTAGTTTTATCACTTTTTCGAAGACACTTCATGCAGCTAGTTTAGGTTTTCTGGGCCTTTTTGGATCAATATGTGTCTGGGGAGTAGTTGTACTTCGTGGCTCATCCCTTTTAATATAACTCGGTGCATGCTAGTGATCAGCACCTTAGGGAGCCTGGGGTTTTCTATTCTTCTCTTCAAATCAGAAGAGATAAGGCTGTTCCTTATTTCAGAGCATAGATGCACGAAAAATCATGGATAGCCTAGGAATACTCAGTGCTCCAATTAGCGACTTTTTCATTGTTTTAATTGTTCAATAAAGTTTATTATCTGATAAATTTAATGGTTCATTGATTTTAGGAAAAGTAAAAAAATTAAAATTTTAAGAAAAAAGTTCAGGTTTTGAGAAACATTTCAAAGTTCGTTGAGGAACTGTATACCCCACGTCCTTATGTAAAGGTTAATCAGTATCAGAACCATTATTTATAACTTCCTTTATTATTTAAGCATTAAACCTTCAATAAAAAAGCCATTTCACTCTTTCCGCAGTTTCAAGATTTAGCTGATTTCTTTGTTATTGCCTTAACAAAATTGTTTGTTTAAATAAAAGGTGCTAATGCTGTGTTGAGAGTATCTTGACTAACCTTACTGCATTAGCCAACTATCCAGACCTCTTATAAATGTGTAAATACATCATTTTGGAAGTCTGATAGCCTTAATTACCAATAATTGGTGACAATTTAAATAGTCTGAAATTAGTTTACAACATAAGCTCAACCAGTGCTGCAAAATGGAAAATGGGGAAAAACAAATTTGATACTATGACTTTTCAAAACTTAAAAATATTTCACTTTTATTGATATATTATAAATTAAAGAGTAAGAACAGTAAAATAATCAAGTAAATAAACTAAGGATATTAATTTTTAAAGCCAAATGCATTTCAAAGATTATGTCAACAGTTCTGATAATGTGACCTAAAGATACAATGCAGTAAATCAAAATCACAGAATAAAACTTATAAAAACTTACATGTGCTTTGGCTCTCTTCCACGTGACTTTAAAACCATTGTTGTCAGCAGGGACGATCCCAATACTTTTTCGATGAACAAGACCATTATACCTAAAGGAAGCCAAGTTCAGCAAGTTATGAGGTTCCTACAAATAAAGTTTCTTTAAAACGTAGAGGTTGATGATTGCAGAGTAAAGAGGAACTTGAGCTGAAAGAGTTATTTGTCGAAAAAGGATATAATAAATGTCATTTAAATAAAAACATCGGGCTGATTTGGACACGTGGAAAGGATATCAAAGTCATGATATGAAATTCAAGGAGGAGAAGTGAACATAGCAAAAGATTACTAGACGACGTGGAAGAAGACCTCAAACAACTTAATTCCCGACGATACGTTATAAGGTTTAACGTTTGTTATAAGTCAGGAGACAGGAGGTAAGAGGGGAAAAAACGTGGAAAAGGGGAGGCACTGGGGCGGACACATTCCCGAGACAATCGCGAGCAGAATGAGGGTGCGGTAATTGGGGGGGCAACCAACACAGAGAGATTTTTGTTAATAATAGCGTTGCGAGGGAATTATGGACAAGGTTGCCCGTGGCGATGTTAGAGGTGTGGTAGTGGAAAAGAAAGGCAGGGCTTCCAAACAATATCGGGTCGTTGTTGACTTCATAAAGTTGAATGAGGCGACAAAGGATGAGCGTTATCCCCTCCCGCGCATTGACGATATATTAGACCGTCTATCGGGTGCCACTATATTCAGCACTTTGGATTTGAAGAGTGGGTACCACCAAGTCAGAATGGCTGAGGCGGACATTCCAAAAACCACGTTCTCGTGGGAAAGAGGTCATTTCAAATTCGTCCGGATGCCGTTCGGGTTGAAGGGGGTGCCTCTCACGTTCCAGCGGTTGATGGACGAGTTTCAGAGGGGATTAGGGGAACACTTTTCCCAGGTATATATGGATGACCTCATCGTTTTTAGCAGAAACGAGGAAGATCATGTGCAGCACCTCGCTCAGGTCATGGATAGGGTGCGAGAGTTTGGCCTCAAACTGTCTCAGGACAATTCACAATTCGGTTTGAGGGAATTCAAATTTTTAGGCCACATCGTTTCGCGGGAAGTGGTACAACCAGATCCTGCTAGAATCAGGGCGATCCAAGAGGCACCACTACCTACTAACGTTCGTGAGGTCCGTAGATTTTTGGGGATGATCAATTATTATCGGAAATTTATTCCAAATATAGCGGAACTGACGCACCCCTTAACGGACATCCTTAGGAAGGGCAAGCGGTTTAAGTTAGGGTCGGAACAACTGGCCAGCTTCGAAAGATGCGAGGAGATCTTAACCACAGGACCATTATTGGCATTCCCCGATTTCCGAAGAACATTTAAAGTCACGACGGATGCTAGTGAGGTTGCGATCGGTGCCGTGTTATCCCAAAACTTCGAGGGTGGAGAAAAGCCATTGGTGTTCGCGAGTCGCAAGTTACAGGACGCCGAGCGGCGTTATAGCGCGATTGAGTGAGAACTATTAGCAGTGGTCTGGGCTGTCGAACATTTTCGGCATTACATCTATGGGCGTCGATTTGACCTATTTACCGATCACAAACCGTTGATCCACTTGGGAACTTTAAAGGAGTCCTCGGCGCGGATTTCCCGATGGAAAGAGCGGCTAGCGGTCTACGATTTTCATGTGGTCCACAAGAAAGGCGCGGAAAATGCGGTCGCAGATTGGCTATCGAGGGCGTTGGTGATCAATGCGGTGGAGGATGAAACGACACCCGCCGAACCGTTCGCGTTACGCTATCTGCGGGATTGGGCGGAAAGCGGCCCGGAAGTTATCCCCTTAGTACGGTAAGTTTCCGAGGACAGTGCGGTATCTACTGAGCGTCCGGCGGACCTCCCCGAGTCCGTTGAGATCATAAATGAAAAGAAACGCCAGTTGATTCTTCGAACGAAACAGGGTCGAGGGATTGAGACTCAGACTAGTGAGTACGAGGGGCTTTCTAGTGTTTTAGTGCGCATGCCCGCGACAACGGATGAGGTCGAACTGGAACGGGTCTTTCAGGAGTTCAGTATCCCTGGTCGTACCATGCATATCTACGTGGGGAACCGCGTTATTTTGGACAAGTTACAGCGATTGTGGCGTCAGGAAAGGATTGGAGTGGGTTATCCGATCATTCGCTGCTTACGGCAGGTGGAGACGATCACTACTGCTGCGACTCAACAGCAAATCGTGGCCGATCATCACGAGGGAAAAACTAATCACCGGGGGGTAGAGGAAACGTTGAGAGCGTTGAAAACGTTGTATTTCTGGCGGAAGATGGGGCACACTGTTAGGGAATACATCGCGCGGTGCTCAGTATGTCAGCGGGCTAAGTATGACCGTCAACCCCCTATAGGAGAACAAGTAGTTACTCCAACGTCTATTGAACCTCTCCGGTCGATACAGGCAGACCTATATTCGAGTGAAGGGCAATCTTGGGTGACCATGATCGACACTTTCAGTAAATTAGCGATGGCGTATCCGGTTGCGGAGAAGACACAAGGGGCAATTTGGGAAGCGATAGTACAATGGTGTGCGTTCTACGGGGTGCCTGAGGAAATTGTGTCCGATGGGGGAAGGGAGTTCAATAACGCGTTAATTCGTGACGAGAGCAAGGGGATGGGGATTAATTGGCGTTTGAACACTCCTCACCACGTTAAGGGCAGGGGCGCCGTGGAACGGTTGCACAACACCTTGGGGGAGCATCTCCGGTTACTGAAACTAGGCCGTAACTTGGACTCGTACACAGCAGTGCCGCGCGCTATTATTGCATATAATAATACTATCCATACGGCAACAGGATTGACACCTGTAGAAATTGTTTTCGGACAGCAACGCCGAGACCGGGGGGATTTGCTTACGATCAATCATACTGGGTCGAGCACGGAGATCCGCCGACTGCGCGAGTTACAAAAAAAGCGTTGGACTACGGTTAGGGATAAACTTGTCTTGGGACCGGCCCTGTGGAAGTTGGTATTCGACGAATTGCTCGGTGTATTGGAGGAAGAGCGGTTCCCTGCCACGGCATATGTGGACGACCTCGCGGCAATAGTGTACTCGAATAGCAGGGCCGGGATCTCGGCAGAGGCAGAGAGATGTGCCAACTTGGTAGGAGCTTGGTGCGAGAGGAAGATGATGAGGATGGCCGCCGCTAAGACACAGGCCGTTCTTTTGAAAGGAAGAACAGATAGGGCTCACCCTATCAACATCAGCGTGCAAGGCAGCAGGATAAGGGCAAGTGAGGAGGTCACTTACCTAGGAATAAGAATTGGAAAACATTTGGATGTGACACCTCACTTGAACCACCTAGCAACGAGGGTGAGCCAAACACTGAACGGTCTCAGTCGAATTGGCGGTGCTTTCTGGGGCCTCAGATACCCAGTGAGTATGATAATATACAAGGGAGTCGTACTGGGTATCATGAGGTACGCATCCCCCTTTTGGAGCAGGAATCTCTCGCAGAGACAGAAGAACAAGTTGGCAACGGCTCAGAGAACGGCTCTGCTAAGAGTGACCAGGGCGTATCGGACGACATCACACGAGGCGGTGCAGATCCTAGCGGGAGGTATACCCCTTGACCTCCTGCTGAGAGAAGATGCTATCAAGTTTGAAGTCAAGAGAAGAGGCTTGGCAGCTCTCCCGGAGACACTACAAGTGAGGATCCAGGCGAACCCCAACAAATGGAAAGATGAGGTAAGGAAGGACTCACTGACGGCATGGAATGGACGGTGGGTGATATCCGAAAAAGGAAGCACCCTTAGGAAATACTTCCCCACCGTTGAATCAAGATTAAAGGCCAAGTGGGTCCTTCCCGATTATTGGATGTCACAGATCCTCACGGGGCATGGGGGTTTCAGATGGAAACTAGCACAACATGGATATGACCTGGACCCCCATTGCCCCAGCTGCGGAGTCCCGGAGACTGCCGAGCACGTGGTAGCATCCTGCATCGCATACGACGCCCTGAGGACGAGGTTGTCCACAAAGACCGGTATATATGCGATAACCGAAGACGTGTTCCCCGAGCTAGTGGAGGAGGAGAACTACACCAGCTTTAGGGAGTTCGTATACGGATGGAAAGAGGCCGTAGGATCGGCCCACTTCATGATTACGAGAAGAGGAAGGCCACCGGGAAGACCGCCGGACCAACCTATGGAGGACTCCGAGGACGAGGGTTAAAAGAGAGGAAGAAGACGAGGAAAGGATAAGAAGTTGCCATGAGTGGTGAACCCCCATTCATGGCAAAAAACCTGTATGCCGTTGGCAGGAAAGGTGGTAAAAAAAAAAAAAAAAAAAAAAAAAAAAAAAAAAAAAAAAAAAAAAAAAAAAAAAAAAAAAAAAAAAAAAGGTTAGGGATAAACTGGTTCGCGGAAAACAAATGAGAATCGCCAAGGCCAATCAGAGGTCCGCCGTATTTAGGAAGGGGCCGCTAGCATTGGGGACGGTGGTATATCGCCGATTGCGAACAGCGCGCAATAAGACCGACGCACGATATGAAGGACCCTACAAAATAGTTACGATCCGTGAAAACAATTTGTTCACGATTCGCGCTGTCGATTATCCCTTCAAACTGCGGACAGTTCATCTCGGGGAATTAAGGGTACCTCACCTCAAGTCAAATTCACAGTCAGAGTGCGACATTGCGTGTTCAGGAGTGAGAAAGGTTGTGTGTGTGTGTGATCCTCATTCTTCTGTGCTTTGCAGGTCTATTATATTGTATACTGGTGTAAACTTTCTAATATCAGATGTTGTTCATTTGCTGTAACATGTTCTGTATTTAATATTAAGATTTTTCTTTTCTTTTTGTAGAGTTTCCTTTGTATCTTGTAGTTCTGTTTTAGTATTCTAATTTTTTTATTTTGTTGTTTGTTTTTTTTTCTATAGTTCCTCCTGTCGAAGGAACTGGAGGTGGGCAGTTATGCCAATATTGGAAGGATTACTATTTGTGTCTATGTTTAGGATTAAGTTATCTTTCTTTTATCGTATGTAAACTAATGTATCTATAAATACTGTAGCTAGTTGGAAATAAAGTTAGTCTTTTACTATCAGCGCGAGTGTCTCTATGCCTTTTTCCTTTTTTTTACTGTACGTGTTCAGTCTAATCCTAACTTATATATTTATATATAATTAAAAATTAACCTAACTTTTATTCTCTTTAACTTTTACTTTCCCATATTCAAAAATAAATATGTTTGAGACATAGGTTCTTTTTATGAGTAATAATAATATGACGTATGAATGTTTGAATACTGTTCAGATTGCAAAATCGATGATGGATCAAAAGAACAAACTCGAAGACGAATTAAAACGAAAGAGAAAATTCGCTAATGCATGCTAAACAAAACATCGTAAAAAATATTTTTCACTTCTGCCGTGCGTTCTTAAGCACACACTCTATTCTTTTTTCGTACATGTAGATTCAGCGCATTCGACATGTAACTCACAATCTGACAGATGACGTCATAGCGTAGCAACATATTCAGAAATAGACTGACAGTCCTGTTGGTAGCAAGATAGAAAATAAAGTTGAGAAACAACAACATTCCCAGCGGGCATCAGGAATTTTCTAGGATGATTTCTGTGAAAGGGATTTGTAATCTAGTGAGTTCAACGGCCTCACAGGTCCTAGAAATGCGGCCAAGTTGTATTGAATAGGACCTATTGAACTCAAAAGTAACTGGGATATCTTCGTATCACAGGTAACGTTTTTCATAGCGGCGTAGTTTTCGAAATGTTCGAGGTTTCAAGAGAATTTCTCTACTGTTGACTCAAATCGTTCAAACGGTGCGACATTTCCATTACCAGTAATGCCTCCGGTTGCTATCAACTCTTCAACAAGAGCTTTTTGATTAGACGCAAGTGTCTGATAGAAAGTTTCAAAAAAACTTTTGAACTGATTCTCATCCATTCTCATCCAGCGACATGTCGTAGACGGAGATTGGAAACGATTGTGAATATTGATATTCAGTTTGATAGCAGTCACTGACACTGAATTAACTGATGTTTTAATCATCGTCGCTAATTATTATATTTGGAATGTCCGGGGTTTGTAAATAACACATGCGTTTTGGCGAAACAAGAAACATATTTAATTTCAATTTTTTTATTTTTATTTACTCATAAAAAATGACCAATAATTTAAAAAAAAATTATATTTAATTCCAATTAGCATTAGTACCCAACGCAGAGAACATAATCAAACAAGGAACCTTCCATTCTCCCTACTCCTAATAACATTGACGGGAAAAAAGATAAAGATACAACAAGTATATACTATAATGCACAGTATACAAAAAACCGTCAATGGGGTGGGGCACGCGCCCCCGTAACCTCCCTAAATCCGCCCTTGTCTTAGGCGACTATTAACCGAGTACTTGTGAGTAACGTTGGCAGAAAGGGGTAAAAAAATGTTTCATATTGGCATTTACTGTCTCTCAAAGACTTGTTTATTTTGATCAATTGTAATATTTCACTCAAAACCGTGACTGATTCAATTAGATTCTAGATCAATTTCTCAGAAATTATATTTACTTGGATCTGATTTTATGATCAACAAATTGTGTTCTTTTTTATTTTTATTTTTGCGAAATTGTTAAAAGTTGTAACATAAACCTTGAAATGCGATAAGGTAAAATAAAAGTATTAGTATGTAGTATTTATATAAAACTTATTTATATTGTAACCTTTATAATATAAATTTAATATATTCGGAAGGGGGGGGGGTCCATGGCCAAGTTATCAAACTAATTTAATTTAAAAAAAAATGTAATATGTGCATATTAATTAATAATAACTAAATGCATTTAATTCGAAAATATCAATTATTAGAGAAATTGTTGACTCTCTTTCATATTAAATTTTAGTGGATCAAGTTTGCCGCCCTTGCAATTTAAAGACAGTTCTTTTCGAGTAGTTGGGGGGTTTTGACGTGTGTGTTATTATTTTATTGTTTTAATTGTTTAAATTTTCCTTAATTATTTCATTTTCAGATTCATTATGCCAGGACACTATAAGCTGGTTATCGTTGGTGACTATGGTCAGTTTTCCCCTGCTATATTCTATTTTAGTTAATATTTTTGTTTTTAACGAAGGTTACTAGTTTGTAAAGTTGCTGGCTGTTAATGAAACAGTCATTTTCAATTATTCAAACTCGATCGTTGTTGAGTTGTCCAACTAATTTAAATATAATAATAAATAAACATACAAACTTATAATCACATTTCAATATTTCATACTGAAAAACATGAAAAGTTTTTTTAAGTTGTGATTTTCTTTCATTCATAGTTTTCTATTTTCTCTTTGTCAATTGTATATTTGTAGGAAATACTAAGTTTTCTTGCCTATGTACTGTTAAAATATATTCCTTTTTTAATATTATGTTGGAGTTTTCAAATTTCCTTGTTGAAATAATGGTTCACATTATGTTTTTTTTCAATTGGAAGTTTGGAATGTATGGATTACAAATTATGCATTTTTGATAATATACTGAATACTAAAAATTTATTAACGTTGTAATCATATTTAACTTTCATAGGAACACAATGCTATGTGTTTTATATAATATTATAATCGTATAATACATTGACAGCATAATTATGATTAAGATCTATATTGGTTTTGTTTTTTTCAGGGGTTGGTAAATCAGAGATTCTAAAGCATTTAAAAACTGAAAGATCTGTTGAGGATTATGGCATGATATTTAGTAAGACATTCATCATAACTTTTTCATCATTTATATAATTGTAATCCAGTAGATATTTCTAAATTACTATTGTTAATAATTATAGTATGTTATTACCAATACTTATCACAACCATAGTAATTCATATCATTATAACCATTTAAAAAAAAAAACTTGAACTACTACAACTCTTGGGTTCACTGCATGAGACTATACTTCTGCTAAAACCAAAGTTGTGTAGGTAGGTGTCTTGTCAGAGATCACGCTCAACCGCTAGATTCTTTTACCAATTAAGGATACAGGAGGTTTTACAGATCCTACAGGGTCCATATATGGCTTTTAACTGATTAAATATTTGATCTGTCACACCCGGACTCAAACCCGGGATCTCTCAATCTTTTGGTTAATTTTTTTTTTTTTATTGTTTTGAGTTTTATTTCCTAGTAATCTATATCTATGATATATTATATATACATATATATGGTATGTATGATATGATTATGTCATAAAATTATTGTATCTTCTTACCCAAATATAGTAACTTGTAATTGTAAAAATGTAAGGCCACTTAGCTGGCTAAATGATCAAAATAGTGCCATCTAACTCCACTCGTGTTTCTCCAGTGTAGTGTTTATAGAACTGGCTTACTTGTGCTCTATTATACACACATTATAGTATTAGAATGTAAAAAATATGTTTTATCAATACATTGGTTATACTGTAGTCTTTAATTATATCAAACTTTAATAATATACCTATTAAGTACTCTTTTAAGTTTCCATCGCCACTATTTATACACAATACTTCAGTTGTTTCTTCTGGTTTAGACCGTGTCGGTGAATTTTCTGCCAACGTTTCGCCAGGCATGCTGCTGACTTCCTCAAGGCTTAATTGAGACTGTTGCTCAAGGTTTAATATACCTATTGTTTATCCTATTTAAAAATTAGCGACAATGTTAAATAAAGGATAGATACAATGAGTCTGGATTTGTGTACAATTCATCTTTCGAGTGTATAAGCTATTAACATGTTAAGTGTCCCCACTCCACATTAGGTGAGGAGTGCAGTTTTAATGCTTCTTTCTTTGTGAAAGTTTTGTTTATATCATGAAATCTAAGTGTCTTAAATATTATACTACAGCATAAAATATATCCCTCACAAAATGTATGATAAGGTTTCTCTACTCATTTTTAAGGTATCTTTCATAGTTACCAAGATTCCAATTTTGAAAAATAAAATAGTTTGCTTCATGAAACTTGATGAAGGTTAAACTTGATTGACTATCTTAAGAGGTGAATAATTTTACTGTCACTGTTGATAACAGAACATTACAAAGTCCTATATCTCTACAGTCTTTACATACTGGTTTGTTGCATTTTTTTTATATATTGGGCATTACAATGTGGTCCTCCATTCTGTGTGTGTCTCTTGAGGGATCCAGATTTCCTAAATTAGATTGAACATTACAACAGTCACAACACTCCTGCCAAACTTGAGGCAAATCTTCTTGTACCTGGTTGGTGCCAGATGTCTTGTTATTTTGGAAGTATTGTATTATTTATCTTATTCCTATAATAAGAATGTATGTAGGACTACGGAATTGTTCTGATGTGGATGTAGAATGTAGAAGTTCCAATCCAAAAATCTATCACAAAAAACATTTCTATGCTATTCATGCACAATTTAAGGACTATAATATCAATATATTTATCACAATAAAGACTATTAGTACAACTTTTCAAATATCTTAGTCAATTTGACCACCTATCACCCCGAGCATCAATTGCAAAACTGATCTGAGCATGGATTGTCATGTGCATTTTTTGCCAAGCTTTTAATCTTCATAGAGTTATAATAAACATAATGCACAAGATTGTATGCAAATTATGTAGATACATTATATAGGAGAGTGTGAGAGTTGTCGCTATGTAGGTAGCCAGAAATGCTGCCTTGCCGATCTGAAATTCCTCTTGAGAATTCCTATCAGGCTGATATATTGTGAGAGAATGAGATCGCCTATCTCTCTACATTGTACCCGACTGACCACGAGGGCCTTGCAAGTTAGTAAAGCTGTTTTCTCAATGGATAATAATCAGTCATTTAATTGTACTAAATCATTATACTATCACTTTGTCCTTTTAAATTGATTCTAACTTAAATTGCAACCCTTCAATTTATGTCAGATGTCTTGTTATTTTGGAAGTATTGTATTATTTATCTTATTCCTATAATAAGAATGTATGTAGGACTACGGAATTGTTCTGATGTGGATGTAGAATGTAGAAGTTCCAATCCAAAAATCTATCACAAAAAACATTTCTATGCTATTCATGCACAATTTAAGGACTATAATATCAATATATTTATCACAATAAAGACTATTAGTACAACTTTTCAAATATCTTAGTCAATTTGACCACCTATCACCCCGAGCATCAATTGCAAAACTGATCTGAGCATGGATTGTCATGTGCATTTTTTGCCAAGCTTTTAATCTTCATAGAGTTATAATAAACATAATGCACAAGATTGTATGCAAATTATGTAGATACATTATATAGGAGAGTGTGAGAGTTGTCGCTATGTAGGTAGCCAGAAATGCTGCCTTGCCGATCTGAAATTCCTCTTGAGAATTCCTATCAGGCTGATATATTGTGAGAGAATGAGATCGCCTATCTCTCTACATTGTACCCGACTGACCACGAGGGCCTTGCAAGTTAGTAAAGCTGTTTTCTCAATGGATAATAATCAGTCATTTAATTGTACTAAATCATTATACTATCACTTTGTCCTTTTAAATTGATTCTAACTTAAATTGCAACCCTTCAACTACCTGTTACAAAATCCTAACCCTGAACCTGTACTCAATATGGTATAAATAATCAATTTTCTATTACAGATGAACAGTTACATAGTATTAACTCCCTCCTCACATTCATAATTTTTATCCTATACCTTGCTGTAAACCAGTCATTATAGAGAATTTTTCACTGATCTTACCTCCGACTATAAACATTGAACTTATATACTTAAGATATGTTTATTAAACTTTTTTTTATAAATCATTTTTTAATGAATTTTTACAAAATTAGGCATTGATCTCAATCCAAAAAAAAATTATTTTTCAAGGAACAAGAGGAAGAACACTTGAAATTTGGAATACTTTCAGGAAAAGTATATTCGGACCAACATGGTCATCTGACTACAGTAATGTGGATGTCATAATGCTCGTGTATGACATAACTAACTGGAGATCCTTAAACAACATTGAGAAGTGGCACCGAGATGTAGCTACTAAAGTCAATGCTTCTTCAGTATTCATGCTATTGGGAAATAAAAGGTAAGGCTATAGTCTATAATAATAATAATAACAAGTATTATTCGTTCTTTTTCTCGGTTTCTACCAGAGAATGCACCAACCTGGGCATAAGTCAAGGATGAGGCTAGAAAAATTAATTAGTTATATTCATAACTTTTCGAACAATACTCACAGTTCTGAGTAATGCTGCTTTCTGCATTTGATTCAAAATATTATAATTAAGGTCTAATTATTTTATGCTATTCAAGGTTATATCTGGAACCAGTCCATTCGCGGATATGACCAATGGTAAAGCTTTTGTCTTACGAAGCTTATATAATTGCTTCAATTTCTCTGCCAAGTCCTGATATTTCCTAATTTTTTTTAGCTACCACTTTGTGGAGATTATCATCTGCTGGTACTCCTATTTCAACTATATTCACACATGTTTCTTCTTTTAGAATAAGCAAAATATCAGGCTTGTTGTGAAGAATTGTGTGATCAGTTATGATGGCGTGGTCCCAAGAAAGCTTGATGTGCCTTTTATCAATTATTGGTTGAGGGCTGTACCTGTAATAAGGGTAGGTCTTGTCCGCAGTATTACTTTGATGGCCAATTCTTGTTGTACAATTTTTGCCAGGATGTTATGTCTCAGCAAAAATTCCTTGCCAACAAGAACCTGACACCCAGATGTAAAATGCTGGATTGATTCTGTTGTTGTTTTGCTCAGTTGATACATATCAGAAATTGACTCTCCACAAATACGGTGCCTATAGGTCTTCATAGCAACCATCTGGTCCTGAATGGCTAGAACAAAACCTTCTGTTTCACGGAATATGGTCCTTTTATGTAGCCACATTAATGAAGCTTCCTTGTCAACACCTTTTGCCCCCTAACTGCCATGATAAAACCTTCAGTGGAGCTCTTTAGGTTTCCAATGGACAACCAAGATTTTTTTTTAATTGAAAATAAATGAATTTCTAGATTCACCATAATGTAACTTTCACAAAAATATTTATTTTAAATATTCTCTTTTTTAATATTTATTTTATTTTTAAAAGATCATTTTTCATTGAAAAAATCTTGTTGGGAATATGAAGAAATTCATGGAGAAATGAAAACTTTTAAAGCTTCATTTCGGCTTGGTGAAGTCATCAGGCTTGTTTACAGTTTTGTGATAAGAAATTCATATGATGTTTTTCATTTTCATATACAATTTTGTGTTCATCTTGAGAAATAAAATGATTGCTTATTAATTAAATTAACTTATTTCAAGTAAGGAGTCAACTATCATTAACTATTAGTTTTATCTACATAACAAAGGTTTCTTCATGATCTTTTTTGGGGCATGCTTAAAACTTTGTTATGCAGAAATACTTTCTTTATCACAATTTTGAAAATAGAAAATCTTTGTCTGTTTTATCATCAACATATGATGAAATGTTATCTGAATCACTGGAGTCATCACTATAAATATCACTGGCATGAAGTTTTGGTACCTTCATGTGTGATGTTTGCCTATTTTTTTCGATTTTAAAATAGGCGATGATACCCTATCTTTTTAACATGCCTATTCTTTTTAGGCAACAGTTTTGTTTTGACATGAACTTTTTTAGCATTGTGTTTTTCTGATTTCCATGATACTTGTGTTTCTGCATTCACTTTTGAAGAACATGTTGGAATTTTAATTAATGGCTCTGAGACATTTAATCCTGTGTTTTCTATGTTTTCATTATTCAATATTGATGGTTGCAAAACATCACTTAGTGATTGTCTCATTCTATTGACTCCAAGAGGTTTTGGTTGAGATGAATGTGCTAGGATCCTCTTTGTTTGGCAATTGAATTAGGTTGGTACTGCTTATTTTTTCAAAACCATTGGACCCCCTACTAATCTAACTTTAATGATATTTTCTAATTTCTCTTCTACCTGAAACAGACGAGGAAAAAAAAAATCAAACTCACTGCATCTGAAAATGGTGTTGGTTTATGAGAGAGTTTATATGCACTATACACTGACTAATTATTGCTGAGTCTATTTTAACTTTACACTATATTCAATGGAGAATATTTATAAGAAGAAGCCATAACAATCTTTTAAGGATGATTTGTACATGTAATTTGGCTGATAACATTATCAAGACAGTCATCTTATTTAAACAT
>JBBAGI010000024.1:0-50000 GCA_037127475.1 Arma custos | reverse complement strand
TATTATGAACCCTATCTGTACATATCACGGAAATTAATTAATAGAAAAAAAAACAATATATATATACATAGCAAAGAAAAATTCTTTCGATACCAGAAGAACAGGGTACTCTTTCGATATTCTCAAACTATCAAATGATCATTCCGATATTTCAAAGATAGCCAATATCTAAATTATTATGTTAAGAACACTATCTGTACACATCAGGGAAATAAGTTAAAAGAAAAAAATAATATATATCCATAGACTACGAGAGACTGGGTCACTCTTAATACGTAATGAAGGCGACCAATTCCAGGCAGCAGTAAGAGCAGATTATCAGAGAAGAAATTGTGTCCAACGCCACTTCGATAACAATCCTGAGACAAGCATCCGAAGAGCATCTGCTGCATTAGCAATATCGCGGCCAGCAATATGACGAGCTTTGAAAGGTGATAATCGCTACCCATACCATCTTCAATAAGTTCAGAATTTATTACCTCAAGATTATGTCAAGAGATTGAATTTTAGTAACTGGTTTCTTGAAAAAATTCGCGATGATAATTTATTTCCATTAAAAATTATATGGACCGATGAAGCTACCTTTACATGAGGGGGAATTGTTAATCAAAGAAATTATCATGTATGGGCTCTTGAAAATCCCAGAGCTATTAGAGAGAATAGGTTTCAGCATGAATTTGATATTAACGTTTGGCTTGGAATTTGGAACGGATTACTGTTGGGACCATATTTTTTACTTGGAAAATTGAATGGTATCACATTTACACATTTTTTGGAGAACGACTTTTCTAATTATTTAGATGACATTCCCTTACAACAGCGAATTGAAATGTGGTTCCAACTCGATGGATGTCCAGCTCATTATAGCTGAATTGCTCGAGCTTGGCTGGATATAAATTATCCACAAAGATGGATTGGACGTGGAGGAGTATTACCTTGGCCACCCAGATCACCTGATATGACACCCATGGATTTCTTCGTATGGGGAACCTTGAAGCAGAAAGTTTATTCGGTGTCAATCAACTCAAGAGAGCAATTAAGAGACCGAATCATAGATGCAGTGCATCAAATATCATCAGAACAATGTTTAGCTGCAATTTATCAAGTGATGTAATGCTTGCATTGGTGCAAGAGGACAACATTTTTAGCAATATTTACATTAAATAAGTATAAAAATGAAAACATGTTTTGTTTCTTTTTTTGCGATTTTCTCTAAAACTGAGCAAAAACGAGCAAATCACTAAAGGAGTTTTTGTCTTAGTTTTTCGGTCACCTATAAGTTCCTGAAGTTTTGCCATTTGAATTCGGGACACCCAGTATATTAGATAGAACTACGATTCCGGTGAATTATTCTGTTGAACCAATAGAGCGGCACTTGGACTCAAATTGTAATCTTCTTTAAAATTTGTTATTTGTGCTTTTTCCTTAAAACGCACTGATTGGGAGATAAAGGCCAACAACTGAAAAAAATCCGAAAATTTAGAAGTTTTTCGGCCACCAAAAGTATTCTCGTGCGTTTTTTCGGTTGCGAACTTGGATATACATTGTTCGGACATGCCCTTAAAAAATATCAAAAATGCTGCATCATCAAGCGTCACTGCTACGATCGACGCTTAATCGATAATAATGGCCGACACGTTTCACTTAGGGTCATAAAAAATAGTTTACATCCTATTCTCTGAGCTATTGAACATGGACACAAAATTTCATAAGAATCCGTCAAGTCGTTTCGGAGGAGTTCTGTAACAAACACTGTGACATGACAATTTTATATATTAGATTAGATAGGGCTAAGATTCCGGTAAATTATTATACGATTACAACTTAACTCAGGATCTGTTAAACCTGCAGAGCTGCATTTGGACTCAAATTGTAGCAATTTTAATCTTCTTAAAATATTGTTATTTGTACTGTTTCCCTAAAACGCATCGTTTGGGAGATGAAGGCCAAAGACCAGTTGATTTATGTATCACGTTCTTCTTTGTGTTAACATAGAATGCCTGATCATCGTTCGTGCATTAATTCTGATCATAGTGCATCTGGGCTAAGTAAGCACCAAAAGGATTATAAGGAATATACGTTATTTCAATAATTTCTTGTTTGGACCATCATTGAATGTGTACATTGAAAAATTACGATTAATGACATTATATATTTTTAATAATATTTTTTTTATTCTATCATCTTAGTATATTCACCATCGTTATTTTACACTAATTTTTATACACAATCGATAGATTTTGACGACAGCTCACGAGGTGGTCTAATTGAATTTTGGGTGGAGATGATAGATATGTAGCTGCAATACCAAACTGTGTCCCCAGATTATGTTATCATTCGGTTTTTTTGAATTACCTCCGACTATTGAAGCAATTTTAAAGACGTATTCACGTCTAAAATTTGCGATAATTACTATGTGAGCTTACTTTATTTATACTTTACTAGGTACTTTTAAAGGAGAAAAAAATACGAAAACCCTTGGGAGGATAGCGGAGAGAGCAGAGACTCTTGACCAAATGACAGGAGGCTGGTCCATTCTTCGCTGTCACTTGCAGGGACCGCACTTGTTGAGCCAGCGATCGATCTGCCTCCTCTTTATCCTCTCCTATATTGTTTTAGTCTCCATCTTTTGATTGATCGTCTATCTGTACCTCTTTATCACGGATAAAGTAACCTGTGAAAAATTGTCGGGCCACGAAAACGTTTTGTAATAATTTTTATCCCTTAAATGATAATGGAATATATTTGGTGGCCAAAAATAAAACACAACACAACTCATTAGTTATGAATTATTTTAACTTTTTGTTTCTTATAAGTAATATGATAGTGCCTTCAATAGAAAGTATGTTAATTATTTGATAGCATGAATAAACTTCGTAAGGCCATATTCACTATTATTAGTAATCAGTTTACAAAACAAATTGTTAAGGTAATGAGGTGTGCTATGTCGGGGTATTTACTAGGTTTTAAATATTCTGGGATACCGGAGTAAATTTAAGATGATTACTCCAAATATTATTTCTTTAAACGTTTACTAATCAGTCAACTTAATACCTTCATTAAACCATCATAAATGCATAGTGCATCTGGGCTAAGTAAGCACCAAAAGAAATATAATGAATATACGTTATTTCTATAATTTCTTGTTTAGACTATCATTGAATATGTACATTGAAAAATTACGATAAATGAATCAGATGTAATTGAAGTAATTGATTGTCATAAAATACACACAGAACATAAATTAAAACTTATCTGGTACAACAGGGGTATACATTGATATGTATTGTCAGCCCTGATGCCGGGCGGAAAAATGAAAGGGAATGTGCTTTGGAAAAAGAACAGACCTTTTGACAGCCTAAATTTACAATAATATTATTTTAGATATTTATAATCTAGGCCTAACTCTTATCTTAGGCCTATAAAATCTTGTTAAAAACACAATTTAAGTTTTAAACATCGATCAAAAATTTAATAAATGCAGCATTGTGTTATCAAAATATTTTTTAAACTTTTGTTCCAAATAAATATAAAAAATCCTAATCCTCTACAACCTGTAGAGGCCTTAGGTTCAGTACTTAGTAGAGACTGTATTGTTTCGAGGACAACGTTTTAGCTGGTATCCGGGATCACACTCAACCGTATTTCCCTCACCAATGACATCTGCTTTATAGACCTCCTGGGACTCCCACTGGGTCCACTAATATCCATTATCAATCAATTAAATATTTTTATTATATTTTTTTAGTTAGCCGATCAGTGTTTGTTTAGATTTTCCCGCGTTCAGTCTTTACGGAGGCTTTTTAGTTATTTTGTTCTCAGGACAACATCGGAAACGTCTTGATTCTGCTTTACGCTACGAATTTAGGGGATAATAATGCTTGGATATGAGTTTCCGTGTTTAACTATGAACATTATCAATGTAAAACAACTTTTTGTTAAGATACATGTTGTTTCAACGTTTATTTTATATTTTCTAACTTATTTGGTTACTGATATAAGAATTACATTTTACTATTTTAGTATTTATTATTTTTTATCAATTTATCAAAATATATTTATTAAATTACTTTATTAATAATATCTATTCATTAATTTTATTAATACTCAAAATCTTCGATAGAGACTACTTCTTCGACGTTTAAAAGGATTCATTTCTCTTTATGTTTAACAACTTGAATACTTTATTGAAATTTCAGGAAATGTAAGATGAAGATACCTTTACCAATAAAACATAAATAGCCTAGAAGCTTGGAATTTTTTACTGGAGAAAGAATCTAGTCTGATCCCCCTTTTAAAGAACTATTTCTGGAAGTTTAGTCTGCCTGTCTGCTCAACGTTTGCCCTCATCAAAATCCGTAAACACACGAGTTGCTTGTGTTGCGACAAGATCATTCAGATCTTCCTTCCATCTATCGTACTAATACAAACGAATAGTGTATACTATTGTTAGTGTTTGTTATAATAACATACAGTCAGGTTTCAGGTACATGTTTAATTCGGTTTTAAGAATGTGATAGGCTCAGATGGATTTAGGTAAAGCATTCTATATTTATTCCACGATTTCCTCTCGTTCTCTACTAGTTTTTTAAAATTCAAAGTAGATCAATTTACCCTAACTTCCAGTACAAAAAATAACAGTGTGTTTGAAAGTGTAAGCAGACGATGTTTTGAATTAAATAAAAAAGATAATTGATTAGAATACAAAAGAGATAACATACTGTAATTTAATTCTAAAATTATAAATCCATCTACTTCATTTAATAATAATAATAATAATAATAATAATGTCTTTATTTATTATTTATTTATTATAATAGCAATACCTGTATTGTTGTTCTATAGGGACGTGTCCCAGAATAAATTAAGACAATATTTTTATTATCAAATGAAGTAGAGGTATTTATTATAAATAAAATAAATAAATTAATAAAATGAAGGAAAATATTAAATTAAATATATCTCTTTGAAAAGCCCACTTATTCTCGTCCTGAGTTATAGACAATTTTATCCAAAATCATGACAGTGGACTGTCGTAAACGAACAGGGGAATGATTTTATGAATAAGAACAAGTATTTAAGGATGAGAGTAATACATTTTTTTTCAATTTTTAAGATACAAATTGTATGACACTAAACTCAGACTTTATAACGATTAAAAAATTAAATAATAAAAAAGAAATAGAAGCTCTACTAACTAATTATCACAATCAACATTCTAAATAGTTGAAACATATTTTGAAATACTTGTACTTTTAAAGTAATTAGCATTAATTTCACAACGTCTTACAGAAAATCAGCCTTAACATAGCACTTCAGGAATTAATCTTAAAATTAACTTATTTCTCAAAAACAGAAACGGATATTGGAAAATAATAAAATAATCTTCTCCCTTTTGAGTAAGATCTGGTTGTGGTAACTTCTCCAGTATTTGGTCGAAACTGACATCAAAAATATCTTCTTCATCCATTCTGAACGTGTGGATTTTATCATCACAAATTTTCATAAAGGTGACTGTTAGTTCGCGATAATTATCATCTATATTATTAATAACAGCAGCTTAACGATATTCCGTGTTTCTGACGTTAAACCTGACTAAAACGTGACAAATCACAATTGTTGTATTGCTGTTGCCTGCTCGTACTAAGCCCTGCAATAATCTCAAAATGAGTATTAAAATTGTCACACGGTCGTGAAATGTTGGTTTCTGTAATAATGTTATTATCCAGTGAGATATGTGCTAGCCTGGTTTTGTCTTCGGAGTCTGTGTAAACGTCCTCGATGCGCATTTTTTTTCACTTGGTAGTTCATAACCACTTGCTTAAAATGCTGGCATTCTTCTTCACAAGAACGGCTTAAATTTTTCATTATAAGTTTTCTAGGTACTGTTGTACTAGACTGTCGCTCACAAAATTTTATTATTATTACTAACATTAATTTCAACCGTTATACTTTTCCAATTACTGTTTGTATTCCTGAATCTTATGGTATTTTTCTTTCAGTATCTTCTCACGTTTTTTCTTAGCCTCTTCCTTTCTTCCTGCGACTGATGATCTTAAAGGTGCCTGACATTCCACGGGGGGGATCAGTTGAATCAGGTGTATTTTTCTTATTAAAGTATTTGCTATTTCTTGAAGTTTTTTTTCATTGCGCGACACTTTTAAGATTTGTTTACTGCCTTATGCTCGCGTCGACTCATATAGTTAACTAATTTTGTTGTGCCTTTTTCCGATGAAAATGTGGTCCGGCCATGTTAGCCTACGTTAGGGACGTCTTCTAGTTGTCCTAGCTTCAAAGATCTTTCTCGGGTACCGATCTTCCTGCATTCGGCAAAGGTGGCCAAACCATTTCAGCTGTCTCTTTTCAACCGCTACTGTTCTGGTTCAGCCATCTACTCTCCTAAGGGATCTCATTTCTGCGACTTTCATTTGTTCCAGTGCTTTTCCAATGGGACCCAGCTTTCACTTGCAAACATCCGTTCAGACACGATCATGCCAACTCCCTTCTTGAAACTCAGTCCAGCTGACACTCCTGAGTAAATAAACACCTAGCCTTTGTCAAGCATCACTTATTCTTGTCCTTTTTTTCCTCATTTCTCCAATTCCCAGGATTTATACCCTGTAGGCCTCCATCTCCTACACAATTTCAGTCTCTTTGCCAGTCTAGTAATGTGTGGGAAATTTGTGAGGACTATTTTCCAGGTCTACCACAGAAGAGGTACTACACCACAAGACTCCTTGACTCCTCTTTCAATCTAAAATATTAATTATATTGTATGTTTTAGGTTGTTTATATGTTCTTCAATAATTTGGATAGCCTTTTCTCGAACTACGAAATCTTCTATCGTAAAGAAAACTTTAACGCTTATAACAAACATACTTACACTTGCAATGGCTGAATAACAAATGAATATTAAATCATCTCAATCTAAAATAACTAATTTTTTTATGAAAGAAACAAATAACATAGATCCACTTATAGACAATGATAAAATTCATATAGTAACAGAAGCACAGGATATAGAATTAAAACATAATAAAATTAAATATAATAGTATAACCTATATCAGAGGCTTATCAGAAAAAATCGAACCAACTTTTAAAAATTATGACATACCAGAAATGAGGAAAGCACATAAAACAAGAAACCCAATCAAAAACATAATAACAAGTCAAAAGGATAAGATACCAATTCTGGAAAACAAAAATTTAATATACCAACTTACTTGTAATAATTGTGATGGAATATACATTGGACAAACAAGTACACATTTAAAAAACAGAATTTATCACCATAAAAATAACCTTAAGCCTAAAGCTAACAAGTAACAAGTACCGCATTATCGGCACAATGTAAAAAAGAATTACACACTTTTGATTTTGATAAGCCTAAAGTTTTGCATAGAGAAAATAATACTATTAAAAGAAAAAATTAAGAAGCTTTATTCATAAATGATAAATTAGAAAATACTGTAAATGAAGAAAAGAAGCAGGAGGAGAAATCAGTAAATTATATTCTTCCATAATTTTGAAATTAAAAAATAATAGATCATAAGATGCCTTATACTTTGAAAACAAATCAGATAATAATTAAAATAACCTGACCATATAACCTACTAGTAGATCTTTTAAAAAAAATTTCATTATAATTATTTTATAATTAATTAATTGATTTGATAAAATATTTTTTAAAATTTTATATATAAAAAATAAAAATAATAATTGTTTAATGTACATCCACGCATTGCTCCTTGCTCTCCTTTACCTCCTTGCCATAGAGGCAGTGCCCTGTATCATCCCCCCTAGGGCTGCTCCTGGTAGAAAAAGGTCCCAGTTGGATCAAGAACTTGTACGAGCGAATATGTTTTCCGGCAACATGGAGTAGAGACAGAACAGAGGGCCGGCAGAGCCGGGAGTATGAGGAGGCCGGCAACCAGTTGGAGGACACGACACAGCCACGAAGATAAAACCATCAGTAAAATCCTAATATGTAATGTTCTATATATAATTATTATAATATGTGTAAAGAAAAGGCCTTTCATTTTATATTTAAAGTAACATATAGTCCATTAACTTCACCAGAAGCACCATATCCGTATAGGCCAGCTCAAACGTAAACATGGTCCTCCGAATTCTAATTTAAACAATAATAAATAAATGTTTATATAAAAAAAAAAAAAAAATTCCTTTGTATTGTTTTGTTGATGGGCTGTTAGAACATATTTTGTTATTTTGTACTAAAGTCAAATGATTCATAGAACTGATAAAAGAATCTAATAGTTCAAAGATCAAAATTTGGTCTTTTAATGCAATATTATTTATTGACCATGGAGGACTAATGATCTCCCAAGAATTTTTAAAAGTATGACTTTCCAGGTATCTATACTTATAGTGTGTTATCTGTGGACATTTATGTTAAATTATTTATAATAATGTAATTATTGTTAATTTATTTATTAAAGTTAAAAGATGCAGGAGAAGAAAAGATTGAGAATGACACCAGAGTGTCGAAACGTCTCTAATAGAGTAAAAATTAAGAATAAACAACAACTGGAAAACGGTTTTATTTCTCTTACCCTAAATAAATGAAGAATTAAATCCAGTTTAAAAAAAGAAAAAAAAATATAAATAATTTAGATTAAAAAAATACATCTCTAGCAATTATCACAGTTCCGGGTTTTCCGGGGTTAAACAGTCGATAGCCTTTTGTAGTCTCAGAATATCCTACAAATATGTATGGCTCACTTTTTGAGTCTATCTTTTTTCTTTTTTCTGTAGGGATATGTACATATGCTATGCTACCAACAATTTTTAAGTGCGATAAATCCACTTTATGTCTTATCTAAAATTCTTCCGGTGTCTTTCCCTTTATGGCTTTATGAGGTGAGAGATTTCTTAGATAAATTATAGGATTTACTGCCTCTGCCCACATTTCATCTGCAACACCAGAATAAAGAATAACCTTTATTTCATAGAACGAGTAGGTGTTACAATTACAAAAGCTAATTTTTACTTGATTATATCATAACATTTGGCCACCGGTGGATCGAAGCCGCTGTCTCGAAGAGAGTCATGTATTTCTCCCACGGCGTCTTTCCGTCAAATACTGGAATGGTGTTGTGAGTTGGTGGTGTCCCAGCATTGGCGGGCGTAATGGTGCTATGGAGGCTACCTTCGGAGGAACGGTCGGTGTCGTTCGTCGGTGGGTTGCTCTTGCGTCCCTCGAGAGCTTCTACTCTTAGCCTAAGTTCGTTTTCTATGGAATTCAATTTTTCTCCTAACCTAGATTCTACATTAGCTACTTTATTATTTACATCGGCTAACTTATTATCTACATTAGCTAACTTATTCTCAACATTTTCCATTAACTAAGTCTCTAATGTGTCAAACTTAGACTCTAATGTATCCAATAAATCACTTTTTACAGTACTTAGTTAATTTTTAACAATACCTAATTAATTACCTAGCTCATTTTTAACATTGCTTAACTCATTACTTAGCTTATTTTCTACATTGCCTAATTCATTTTTAAAAGTTGCAGGCAACTTGCTTAAGTCAGGCTCGAACAGAACGTCATCTAGATTTTCCCCTAAATCTAAAAAAAAAATTGACGCAAGCGCTACTGCAGTAAATTTTTAGTTCCGAAACAATCAAGATCACGTTCTTGATCCGCAACTTTTAAATTAATTAATTTAACACTTTTAGAAGCCATTTTCCATACAGCCCAATAATTACAAAATGCAAGACAACCAAAATAATAGTGTAAGAGAAAAAAAAAGAAATTTAAGAACACGATCATTTAAATTTTCTCTGTCGAGTTTACGTATCCAATTGAATTTAATATACTTAAATAGAGTTTTGTCGCATAGAATGGAGGACAATAGTGATGTAATAAAATAGATAAATTTAGGCTGAAAATTAATTACAAAGTAATAAACCGAAATGAAAAAGGGTAAGGAAAAGATCAGCTCACCTGAATATCTGTATCTTCTATAATATAAATTGTAGATGGTAAAAAATTGAATAAGTAGATTTTGTGGTAGCCGACTAAAGGTAGAAATAATGTAAAAAAAATTAGTAAAAGCAGCACAAGACGGAGTAATTCTAAGAAAAAAAAGTTAGATGATATCTGAGTGGTTTCTCTAACAGGTTAACGTGTGTGATGAAAAGTAGCAGGCTTTTAATAGTAATCTAGGAGAAAAGGTAATGGTGTAAAAGGAACAAAAAGGAATAAAAAATACCTCTACAAATCTTCATACACACAAAATAGATAAATGTAGGTATGTGGCTACCACTTGAAATATAGTTGTAACTGAAGCTCGATGGCTGGTTGCAAAATTCATTTACTTATTAACAGTATTTCAGATAGAGCTTATCATAACCACCACTCAAATTAGACTACGATTTTTAAAACAGTCCAACTGCCTAAAGTGCGGGAGAACAAGTAACTAAGGGCGCTTGTAGTTCTAATTAAAAGAGGTGGGGTTTAAAACTAGAAAAAATTGCATTTAAGTTAAATTGACTGTAAGTCTATGATTTCTATCGGAGATTACTAGGAACTAATTATAAGAAGTAAGAATAAGTATAAAAATTAAATTAAAAGAAAACCTGCCGAAATACGGAACACCGGCTCGAGAGGTATCTGGAAAAGACAAAATAAAGGTGCCGCAGCGAACCCCGCCAATCACAGACTCCGCACATCTAGAAACCTAGGAAAAATAAGTGGAAAAAAAGAAGAAAAAAAAAAGGTATTCTTTTTAAAAAAAAAGTAAAAATTAATTAAAGTTTAATTGTAAATAGGAAGCTTATAAAGCTTCACTACTGGTCGCAAATACTTGCCTGTCGGAGTTAAGACCTCGGCCTGCCGAACCACACCATCCTTCCCAGCGCGCACAGTAGATATCCTATCTAAAGGCCACGTAGAAGGAGGTGAATTGGCTTCATCGATAATAACTAAGTTGCCAACAACTAAATTAAGACAAGAAGTTTTCCATTTCTGCCTTGGTTGCAATAAGGGTAAGTATTCAACTCTCCATCTCTTACAAAAAGACTGGTGCATAGATTGCACCCATTTAAAGTTAAGAGGAGTACAAAGAGATGGATGAACCTCAGGCTCAGGTAGAGAAGTTAGAGGACGACCAACTAAAAGATGACCAGGAGTCAGGGCCTCAAAGTCAGTAGGGTTGCTAGACATAGGAGTTATAGGTCTGGAATTTAGAATTCCTTCTATTCGAATTAATAAAGAGTTTAAATTGACCCAAGTGGGTACTTGATTATTTAACATTCGAGTAAGATGGTGTTTAACAGAACGAACGGTACGTTCCCACAGTCCTCCTTGGTGAGGAGCTGAGGGTGGATTAAAGTTAAAGTTGATACCCTTTTCATCACAAAAAGATTTAACTAAGGTTGAAACATCAGGATTATTGAAAAACGATTTTCTCTGTCTAGTAAGGAGTATAGAGGAACCTATAAAATTAGTGCCACAGTCGGAATACAGCTGTGAGGGACAGCCACGCCTACTTATAAAACGGTGTAAAACGTCAATCAAAGAAGTAGTAGAAAGATCAAGCGAAATCTCTAAATGTACTGCTTTAGATACCATACAAATAAAAATACAAAGATATGCCTTTATAATAGGTGCCGTGCGCAAGTGAGAAGACTTCACACTAAAGGGCCCAGCAAAATCCATGCCGGTGTGAAAAAAAGGAGGTGAAGGATTCACCCGTGGTGGAGGTAATTCACCCATTAGCGAAACGTTATGTACAGGAGCGGCTCTAAAACATTAAATACATTTAAAAATTCGAGATCGTATAATTTGGCGAGCAGATAAAATCCAAAAATTTAAAGAAAGATGGTACTGAGTAAAAGTTATACCTGCATGAAAATAAGTAATGTGGTAATGATCAATTAAAAGGTAAAAAACAGGATGTGATTTAGGTAGTCAAATTTGATGTTTCGATTTTACAACGTTAGAATGCGATAGTCGACCTCCGACTCTAATTACACCACATGAATCGAGAATGAATGAAGGGGTTTAATCTTTCAATTCGTAAGCTTGGTGTTTTATTTTTTGTTAAGGCTTCAATTTCATCAGAAAATATACAATGTTGAGTGTAATAACAAACTCGAATGCTAGCTTCAGAAAATGTTACAGGTTTACGATTATTAAGACACCACCGCCAAGAAAGAATAACTTTAGTTACACCAATAAGGCGTGTCCAAGTAGAAATATATTTAGAGTTTTTAAATAAATCAGAATTATTTGAGACAGGTTGAGTAAGTAAAACAGGCGTTAATTCTAAATCTGTAGAATCGGAAATTAATTTAGGAGATGTTTGAGGCCAAGAAGATTCATCTGAAATCCATGGAGGTCCATGCCACCATAGTTCATGCCTAGCTAATTGGTCGGGAGAAGCTCCCCTAGAGGCCAAATCGGCCAGATTATTGGCACTAGGAACATGATGCCAGGTAGAATGAGACGTCCACTGAGAAATGTGAGAAACACGGTTTGCAACAAAAGTTTTTAATTTATAAATTTCTATTTTTAACCAACTCAAAACAATTTGAGAATCGGTCCACAAATGTGAAGCTGAAATTATACTACTAGGGCCAAAAAGTTCTAAAAATGTTGTACAAGAGAAGCTAACAGATGAGCTGCACATAGCTCTAAACGTGGAATCGACATTCGCTTTATAAGAACTACCCTACTTTTTGCCATAAGCAAAACGGGTTTATTTTTACATGATACTGACTGTAAATATAAAACTGCGGCGTACCCAGTTTGAGAGGCGTCACAGAAACCGTGTAAAATATATAAATTATTTAAATTAGTAGAAAAGGGTCTCGGAACTGTACATTTAGAGAGAGTAGAACAATCCTCAAAAAGAGTTAAAAAATCGTTATGTAATTCTGAACTGAGAGGGGTATCCCAGTCAAGAGGCACGCACCAAAGGCGCTGCATAAAGTGTTTAGCTCTCAAAATAAAAGGTGTTAACCAACCACAAGGGTCAAAAATTTGTGAAATGTAAGATAATGCAATACGCTTAGTTATAGTTTTATTATTAAGAATAGAAATTTCAACAGGAATTGAAAGAGTATCCTCGCTAGGATCCCATAAGGTACCTAACAGAGATATAGATTGCTGAACTACTAAAGTGGATGGTTCAAGTAAGTGATCTTGAGGAATATTCTTTAATAAAGAAGGGTGATTTGATATCCATTTTCTTAAAAGAAAATTTCCTTTGCCCAAAAGAGAAATAATTTCATTTCTTAAAAGTAACGCTTGATCTAAAGCATTAGCCCCTACAGCTATATCATCAACAAAAATGTTGGATTTTAATGAAGAAGCAGCTAAAGGAAAATTAATTCCTTCATCTTCCACTAGTTGAGAAATTGTACGCAAAGCTAGATAGGGTGCACACCTAGTACCATACGTGACGGTAGTTAAATAATAAGTTTGAATTGGTTTAGAAGGGTCATTTCGCCAAAGTATACATTGAAAGGGATAATCTTCAGGATGTATGACAATCTGCCAAAACATTTGACGTATGTCACAGACAAAAACATATAAAAATTGACGGAATAAAGATATAACATCTGAAAGTAAAGGTTGTAATTTTGGCCCAGCATAAAGAAGATCATTCAAAGAAAGACCAGTAGTATTTTTAGAAGTTGCATTAAAAACAACTCTAATTTTAGAAGTGTCACCATGTGATTTAAACACACCATGGTGTGGTATAAAATAATGCTTGGGACCGTTAGCAAGAGTCATATGACCTTGTTGTAAATAATCGTCCATAAAAGAACAATATTGAGTTTTAAATTCAGTATTAGAAGCGAATTTACGCTCTAGAGTAGTAAATCGCGCGTAAGCAGTTTTATAAGAGTCACCAAGGGTGTGAGTAGTAGAAGGTAGAAAATGTAGTCTAACTTGGTAACGACCAGATGGAGTTCGAGCGGTAGTTTCTTTAAAAAAGGTTTCACAGAATTCATCCTCATGAAAAGGTGTAGAAATAGCCTTAGGAGTTTCTCTAACACTCCAAAAGCGTTCAAGTGATAAATGTAAGTCCGATGAAGGATCGGCATAAAAGCTACTAACGGAAGGAGGAGTAGCAGAAAACCCAAGAGGGGTTGCAATTAAGGCCGAATCAGGGTTCCTGAGGGCGGAGCCCATTAAAATATAACCGAACACAGATGGAACGGCAGTAGAAAAGTTTGCCCCTACCACAATTGGAGAACCACCTTCCAAGGCGATAGCAGCTATGTCTGCACCTAATATGCAGTCAATAGGAGACGGCGAATCGAAAGAAGGATCCGCTAAACGAAGTTGATTAGTTGCAGTATTAACTGCTGAGGATATTTTAAACTGTGGTGTATTATTTGTAAGGGATTCCATAATAAAAAAGGGGTGATTTTCAGAAACAATTTTGTCTTCTAAAGTTAAAGTAGAAAGAAAACATGAACCTTTAGTTTTAGTTTGAGAATGACCTATTCCGCTAACGGGTATAGGAGTTCGAGAACGAGCACATTGTAATAATTGAGCACATCTTTCAGAAATAAAAGAAACTCCTGCACCTGAATCCAGGAGAGCTCTAACCATAACAGAATTATGAGGTGATACCTGTAATTTTACTAAACATGTGGCCATTAAAATTGTTGTAGTTTTAAACTGTGTTGAAGTTAAGGCAGTGATACCAGCAACACACGAAGAAGGAGGAGGAGTTGCTTCGGCAGTACCGGAACTCGATCCAGGCTGATTTACAGTAGTTTGAGTATTATTAGTGTTTCCTGCAAAAACATTATTATTAGATTTCTTTTTAGTAGGTAAAGAACCAAAATGTAATAAAGAATGGTGAGGATTATGACATAATGTACAAGTAACTTTACTATGGCAAGTATATTTTGCAGGATGCCGAAGGCAATTTACACATAATTTCTGTGCCTTTATCTTTTCCAATTATATTTTTCTCTAGGAGATTTACGACCAAACTGGTCACATGTATATATAGAATGGGATTTATCATTACAAAAGCCACATATTGAAGAAGAAGAATTAGAAGATGACTGAGGTTTAGACGAATTAATAGCGGCTATTAAAGCCTGGGTGGTTGATTTAGGTTTACTGAAATTAGTGCTAGCTTTCTCTGAACCTTCATTTAGTTCTAATGTTCTCACCTGTTTGGTGATAAACTTAATTAATTGTTCATAAGACGGAATATTAGTAGAAGTATTCTGGTCTTCAAACTTTTTTCGAAGTACAAGATCAACATTTTTTAAAGTTAAAGAAAAAAGTAGAAAATCTGCTAAATTAGGAATTTGAAGTGCACTTATTGCATTTACAGAAGTTTGATGTACATTAAGTAATTGTCTCAAATTAGCTAAAGAGTTAGGTGGGTTTGAAGATTTAAAAGATAAAATTTTATTAAGGTACATAGAAGCAATTCTTCTTTTATTTTGATAACGGTTAACAAGTGTTTGATAAGCTAACAAATAATTAGCCTCTGAAACTTGAAAGCCTGAAATTAATGACAAAGCTTCGCCCTTAACTGCTGACCGAAGGTATTGAAATTTATGTATTTTATCTAAAGAGGTATTAAGATGTACTAAGGAATCATAATGAGATATAAAATCTGGTATGATATATTATCTTCAATTTTACCCGAGAAACTCGGTAAAGGTATTTTTGGAAGCATGTATGAAGAAGGTGTCAGAGAAGTAGTAGCTGGAGGAGGCGCAGGTTGACCTAGTTGTGCCTCAAGCCTTTTATAAAATGATTCTATTTCAACCACCAAGCCCAAGAAGGATGACTCTGCTGATAAAACATCGACACGGTCTTCCGTGGGGAGTAACTGGTTAAATTCTTGTATGTCGGACTGTACCTTACGGTACTTTTCCTCATAATAAGGAAGTCGATTGACATAGGCTTAGACCTTTGCTATATTATCCGCTTTAAGTGGTTTAATAGCATCAGTAATAGAAGTTACATTTGCAAAAATAGTTGATCTAAGATCAACAAGTTTATTTAATTTAGCTTTAACCTCCTCTGGTTTAGTCATTTTTACAGAATTACTAAAATTTTGTTAAGAGAAAAAAGGGAAAAATTAAATTAATTTAGAATTAAATTTAAAATTAAAATTAATGTAAATTGAAAAATTAAAAGTTAAAAACTTTTAAGTTCAAGGACAAAGTTAAAGTTTTCAAAAAACCATTTCAACAAAACGTTTAAGGAAAAAAAGGTTCAGTTATTAAGAAAAGTTAATTTTCAAAAAGAAAATTAAATGAAAACGCTTTTTGCAAAGTTAGAGAAAAGTTTAAGTTTTAAAAGTATTGAAAAAAATTAAATAAATTAAGAAAAAAATTTAAAGTGTTAGAAAACTGAAAAGGTATTTTTACATATCTTTTAATTATACATATGCATAAAATTTCATGCACTTGCATTAAAGTTTAATCTATTGTTTTCTAGCATTGTATGTTACATGTGGAATTTGTAATTGAACTTCTATTCTATGTTCCCACACATGAATTCTTTTTAATACATAGTTATAATTTATTCTATTTATTACTTGATTTATTAAAAGGGTTTTACCTTAGAATATTTTCTTCATATTTCCTTCAACTTTTTTAATCTGCTAAATTTATGAAATTCAAATATGAAAATTGCAAATTTTGGCAGGGGTCTGTTGTGCTCGTAGGGGCCCCGCCAACACCAAAGTTCCTCTGAAAAACTCTCAAAAAAAAAATCTGAAAAAATGCCAAAATGAAATTAGTAAATAATAATTAAAGTAATAATTAAACGGCAAAAGGTGATTAATCCTCTGGTAGTGTAAGAGAAAAAAAAAGAAATTTAAGAACACGATCATTTAAATTTTCTCGGTCGAGTTTACGTATCCAATTGAATTTAATATACTTAAATGGAGTTTTGTCGCATAGAATGGAGGACCATAGTAATGTTGTAATAAAATAGATAAATTTAGGCTGAAAATTAATTACAAAGTAATAAACCGAAATGAAAAAGGGTAAGGAAAAGATCAGCTCACCTGAATATCTGTATCTTCTGTAATCTAAATTGTAGATGGTACAAAACTGAATAAGTAGATTTTGTGGTAGCCGACTAAAGGTAGAAATAATGTAAAAAAAATTAGTAAAAGCAACACAAGACGGAGTAATTCTAAGAAAAAAAAGTTAGATGATATCTGAGTGGTTTCTCTAACAGGTTCACGTGTGTGATGAAAAGTAGCAGGCTTTTAATAGTAATCTAGGAGAAAAGGTAATGGTGTAAAAGGAACAAAAAGGAATAAAAAATACCTTTACAAATCTTCATACACACAAAATAGATAAATGTAGGTATGTGGCTACCACTTGAAATATAGTTGTAACTGAAGCTCGATGGCTGGTTGCAAAATTCATTTACTTATTAACAGTATTTCAGATAGAGCTTTTCATAACCACCACTCAAATTAGACTACGATTTTTAAAACAGTCCAACTGCCTAAAGTGCGGGAGAACAAGTAACTAAGGGCGCTTGAAGTTCTAATTAAAAGAGGTGGGGTTTAAAACTAGAAAAAATTGCATTTAAGTTAAATTGACTGTAAGTCTATGATATCTATCGGAGATTACTAGGAACTAATTATAAGAAGTAAGAATAAGTATAAAAATTAAATTAAAAGAAAACCTGCCGAAATACGGCACAAATAGCAATCACACAATAATCCCACTTCTGACACCACCCCACACCTGACACCAATTTGTTACGAGCTACTGGGTATTAAAATTAATTAAACTATTCCTTAATAAAAGATACTAATAGTTATTTACAAAAGGGATAAAATAATACAATTAAACTATTAACAATTAAATTACTAACAAATAAATTATTAACTGAAATAAATTTACAATAACAATATTTTAGGTATTTATAATCTAGGCCTAACTTATATTTAATTATTACAATAATATAGGATATTATTATTACTAAATAGCTTAACTATTTACATAAGCTTGTACAAATCACATAAAATTACAACTGCTACTTAACTAATTAATTACTACTAATTAACACTTACAGTTCACTAATTAAAGTCCACCGACTGTAAGAATCTCTGAATATAACAAACTGACACACAATTACACTCACAAACTGTCACTGGCTTATCACTGGTTCAGATGTTCACCGTACCGCGTGCTTTAAAACTCTGACTCCGCTCGCGTCGAGAGGGTATTTAAATTGCAGGGCCGAGCCGGAGGGGGAAGATCTTGAACATACGAGAAGGGTCTCTTTGATCTCTGCCGACAAGGGGCTTTCCCAGAAACGTTAATCCCCCGCGCCCGTCCACTTTGTGACCTCTATTTCTTTCCACATATGTAATGCAGTTATCTATTGGGAATGATTATAGTAATGAGTACAGAAAATTAATATAATAATTAATCAATAGGGTAATTTAGTATTTGTTTTTCGGCCATTGCAAGTGTAAGTATATTTGTTATAAGCGTCAAAGTTTTCCTTATGATAGAAGATTTCGTAGATCGAGGAAAGGCTATGCAAATTATAAAAGAACAGATAAACAACCTAAAACATACGATATAATATATACTAAGGATTGAAAGAGGAATAAAGGAGTCTTATGGGGTAGTACTTCTTCTGGGGTAGACCTAGAAAATGGTCCTTACAAATTTACCACACGTTACTAAACTGGCAAAGAGATTGAATGTTTTTGTAGCATGTTTGTGTAGGAGATGGGGGCCTACAGGGTAGAAATCCTGAGAATTGGGGAAAAAAAGGACAAGGAAAAGTGAGGGTTGACAAACGCTTGGTGTTTATTTACTCAGGATTGTCGGCTGGACTGAGGACCAAGGAGGGAGACATGATCGTGTCTGAACGGCTGTTTGCAAGTGAAAGTTGGGTCCCTTTGTATAAGCACTGGAAATATCAAAAGGCGCAGAAATGAGATACCTGAGGAGAGTGGGTGGCTGAACCAGAACAGTAGTGGTTGAAAAGAGACAGCTGAGATGGCTTAGCCACCTTTGCGGAATGCAGGAAGATCGGTACCCGAGAAACATCTTTGGAGCTAGGCCAACTTGTTGTTGGACGTCAATAACGTAGGCTAACATGGCGGAACCACATCTTCAAGCTGGGACAACAAAGAAGAGAAGGCTTGAATGCCATGAAGGCGCTGCCCAGGAAACGGGATGCGTGGTTGGCTAGGACGGAGGCACCTTCACGCTGAAAGGCACAAGGAGGAAGAAGAAGAAGGTTATAAATAAAATCATGAAGGTTAAAAGCAAAACAAAATTGGCAAATAACACATACATATCTGTACGAATAATTAAGGATTAATGGTTCGAATGTTGAATAATATTATATTATAAACACAATAATTAAAATAATTAAAATTATATGTTGAAGAAATTGGTCCGGGTAGAGGTCACTGAATGAAATTCTCAAGTAATTTCAGATGATTTTTATTGTTAGCCAACGTTTCGACCTACGTTGTAGGTCTTCTTCAGGGCTATAAGCAAAATACAGACAATTTAAGAAAGCGGTATGAATATATTAAAACATTTTAAATATAGATAAACTAAAAGAAGGTGAATACAGGCAAAAATTGATAATTATGTGTAATAATGATGATAAAAATTGATAAAGGTGTACAGTAAAGTAATTATGAAGGTTAAAATGTAGAAAATAATAATAAAACATGAAGAAAATAATAATAAAACAGAAAGTGTTGACAGTTAAAAAATTAAGGTATTACAGATATATAAAAACTGAATATACAATAGGAATGTGAAATGATATGGGTAAATTAGAAAGTGATAAGAATTACGCCCTAAAATTATAGGTAATAAAAAAGAAGAAATAAAATTTGTAAAATTATAAAAATCTAGAAACGAATTATATAAAATAGAATAAAATTGAAAATAAAAATTATTTTAGAAAATACAGTATTAATATTAATAGGTAGAAAATACTTTATACTAGTGTAAAGAATATTAATTGCATAAGAGAATGTAAGAAGACAGTTTACAAAAATGTAAAATATCAATTGTATAAAAGTAGGTATGTTTTAAGTAAGGTACGTGATAATACAATCAGGCTATATTGGACTAATTAACAGGCTAATAACAGGCTATATTGGAATTATGATATATATTGATGAATATTTAGGGTGGTATATAGATAACTAAAACAAATAAACGCCTTACAGTAATAGTGAGCTTTACAATCTTATCTCTTATAACTCCATATCTCCTCGTTTATATGGATTACCCAAAATCCACAAACCAGAATATCCACTCCGCCCCATTATTTCTAACATAAACTCTCCATCTAGCAAACTTAGCAAATTTCTTCTTCCTTCTCTTCAAACCCTCAGCCATAACAACACCTATGACATTACTAATTCCTTTCATCTAAAGCAAGAACTACTTTCCGTTCACATTCCTGACCAATTCATTTTAGCTTCCCTTGATGCCACTAGTCTATTCACCAATATCCCCATTGACAAAGCCCTCAGCATTATAGAAAAAAACTGGAATATCATCCAACCACACACAACTCTTTGCCTCACTTCCTACCTTGAATCCCTTACACTGTGTTGTAAATCCGGATATCTTAGTTTCAATGGTAAATTTTACAATCAAATCTCAGGTCTGGCCATGGGTAATTGCATTGCTCCAGACATTTCTAACATCGTTCTTAATGACCTTCTTGACTCCATCATCCCTCTATTCCCCCATGACATCTTCCTCATCAAGAAATATGTCGATGACCTCCTTTTAGTTCTCAATCCTGAAAAAATCCCTGAAATACTAGTAGCCTTTAACTCCTACCATCTCCGTCTCAAATTTACCACAGAAACTGAAACCAATCACACCCTCCCCTTTCTTGACCTCCTCATTATAAGAAATAATGATAGCTCCTTGTCCTTTGATTGGTACACCAAACCCACATATTCCGGCAGACTCCTCAATTTTTTCTCACAGCATCCTTACCACCAGAAAATCAATACAGCAAAAAACCTTATTCACCGGTGTTTATCCCTATCAGACACCAATTTCGACCAACCAACATCCTACGAATCCAAAACATACTACTCTCTAATAACTTCCCAGCCCACATTACCAATAAACTACTAGACCCTCTTAAACACCCTAGTAATGTAATTTACCCCTCCCCGTACCCAACAGTACCGAACCCCAGTTCCTTCATATACCGATCTTTTCCTTATATTCCTGGTCTGTCTGACAATATCCAAACAATCCTAAATCTTACCTTTCCCAACCTTCACCTTGGTTTTAAGCCATATCACAAACTATCTCAACTATCACACAAAAGACCCGATCCCCATTAAAAATCTCTCCAACATTGTTTACCGCATCTCCTACTCTGCCCCAAACTGTACCTCCTCCTACATTGGGGAAACAAAAAACCACTTCTACAGACGACTATCACAACATAATACCTCTATATCTACCCGGAACATATCTGCTTCCAAATTATCAGAACATGCCTTAACCCTTAACCACACCTTTAACTTTGACCAATCCTCTGTTCTCGCCACTGTTCCTAATTATACCAAAAGACTAATTACAGAATCATTATACATTAACCTAGAAAAAAATCCGTTAAACACAAAGACTGACAAAAATAACCTATCAATAGTTTACAGACACATACTAGACCTAATACAAAATAACTAACCACCCCCGCTTCCTAATGACTTTCTCCTCTCCCCCCCTCTCAGCGTGCCGATATTATATGTATGTGTACAAGTATGTATGATTGTCTCTGTGTGTGTGTTTGTGTGTGTGTGTGTGTGTGTGTGTGTGTGTATATATATATATATATATATATATATATATATATATACATATACATACGAGTATATGTATGTGAGTGTGTGTGTATGGATTTTCAAGTCTTTAAATGAGGCTTCAATACTATTTGCTTCTTTCCCTTTATACGTTACTTATAGCCATTGTAACGGCTTTTATATTCTGAGAAATTTTTTTACACTTAGTAAGGGTGGGGGACCATACTTCCTTCTCAAGTATATCAGTCAGTGTTTCATAGCCAGAGAGGACCAACCCCCGTCCCACCCCCACAGGTAACTAATGTTTTGCACTATTTACTCACCCTCCCTCCTCCATTTCATTTTAATTTCTTTTCCTCATAACCTAAAACAGTAATATACCCAATTTACCGTTATTATCACTACTTCCAAGCTCACTATTACTGTAAGGCGTTTATTTGTTTTAGTTATCTATATACCACCCTAAATATTCATCAATATATATCATAATTCCAATATAGCCTGTTATTAGCCTGTTAATTAGTCCAATATAGCCTGATTGTATTATCACGTACCTTACTTAAAACATACCTACTTTTATACAATTGATATTTTACATTTTTGTAAACTGTCTTCTTACATTCTCTTATGCAATTAATATTCTTTACACTAGTATAAAGTATTTTCTACCTATTAATATTAATACTGTATTTTCTAAAATAATTTTTATTTTCAATTTTATTCTATTTTATATAATTCGTTTCTAGATTTTTATAATTTTACAAATTTTATTTCTTCTTTTTTATTACCTATAATTTTAGGGCGTAATTCTTATCACTTTCTAATTTACCCATATCATTTCACATTCCTATTGTATATTCAGTTTTTATATATCTGTAATACCTTAATTTTTTAACTGTCAACACTTTCTGTTTTATTATTATTTTCTTCATGTTTTATTATTATTTTCTACATTTTAACCTTCATAATTACTTTACTGTACACCTTTATCAATTTTTATCATCATTATTACACATAATTATCAATTTTTGCCTGTATTCACCTTCTTTTAGTTTATCTATATTTAAAATGTTTTAATATATTCATACCGCTTTCTTAAATTGTCTGTATTTTGCTTATAGCCCTGAAGAAGACCTACAACGTAGGTCGAAACGTTGGCTAACAATAAATATCATCTGAAATTACTTGAGAATTTCATTCAGTAACCTCTACCCGGACCAATTTCTTCAACATAAATTATCATAGGTCAACAATTATTATCAATAAAAATAAAAATTATACTTATGTATAAATAAAAAAAAAAGTATTTAATGGCTTATTTGAGTAATAAGTTTTAAAAGTGACAGCATACATATCGATGTGTTCCTCTGCTCTTCATCATATTCATAAATATAATAAATAAATATGTAAGAGAAGAACGGAATAATTATCGATTGGTTACTGGGAAGACTCCAGGGGAAGACAAAGATGGGGTGGGGCCGAGAAAAATGATGATCCTGGGGTAGAAACCCGAAGCAGAAAGGAACATGGAGAAAGTAAAAGATGAAGCAAATAATTACCTATGAGATAGGCAGGATTCCAAAGCACCCATGAGGTTCTGCCTGTGGTTTCGTTACCCATATTTTATAGTGGATGGTTCGCTTCACTGAATTCAGTAGCAGTGCCTTCTAATGCAATCAGTTTAGTCCTATGAAACCACTGGCTCCATTCATTTCACAAGCTAAAGAGTTCTATAGTATTCCTTATCCAAATTCATTTTTTTTTCATATAGAATCATCAACATTTCTGATATTTTTTTCCAATGGGTCGATCGCTTCACTGGCGGCAGTAGCCGTCGCCCCAAACTGCTTCTGCAATCAGTGAATACCCAATGAAATAATGTGCTTTTTTCGTCCGCAATGTCCATTTTTCCATGGTTCCACTTTTCCTTTCTCTTTCATATAGGATCATCATTTTTTCTAATAGTCTATGCTTGATATCATTCCAATGGGTCGCTCGCTTCACTGGATGCAGTAGCCGTCGCCCCAAACTGCTTCTGCAATCAGTGAATACCCAATGAAATAATGTGCTTTTTTCGTCCGAAATGTCAATTTTTCCATGGTTCCACCTATCCTTTCTCTTTCATATAGGATCATCATTTTTTCTAATAGTCTATTCTTGATTTCTTTCCAATGGGTCACTGGCTTCACTGAATGCAGTAGCCGTCGCCCCAAAGTGCTTCTGCACTCAGTGAATATCCAATGAAATAGTGTGCTTTTTTCTTCCGCAATGTTAACTTTTCCATGGTTCCCCCTTCCCTTTCTCTATCATATAGGATCATCATTTTTTCAGATAGTCTATTCTTTATTTCTTTTCAATGGGTCGCTCGCTTCACTGAATGCAGTAGCCGTCGCCCCAAACTGCTTCTGCAATCATTGAATACCCAATGAAATAGTGTGCCTTTTTCGTCCGCAATGTCAACTATTCCATGTTTCCACCTTTCCTTTCCCTTTCATATAGGATCATCATTTTTTCAGATAGTCTATTCTTGATTTCTTTTCAATGGGTCGCTCGCTTCACTGAATGCAGTAGCCGTCGCCCCAAACTGCTTCTGCAATCAGTGAACACAAAATGAAATAGTGTGCCTTTTTCGTCCGCAATGTTAACTATTCCATGGTTTCCCTTTCACTTTCTCTTTCATGTAGGATCATCATTTTTTCTGTAGTCTATTCTTGATTTTTTCCCAATGGGTAGCTCGCTTCACTGAATGCAGTAGCCGTCATCTCAAACTGCTTCTGCAATCAGTGAATACCCAATGAAATAATGTAATTTCATCGTCCATTATCAGTTTTTTCGTGATGTCCACTCTCCCTCTCACTCCCATCATCTTTAGTTCCTGCTCCCACTCCATATATCTGTCTTCTTCCTGTTAGGTGCATTTTTTCTAGAGTCTTCTTTACTCAATCCTCTTAACAAGCTCAAGCCTCCGTTCTCTGTTTTCTTATGTTCCCACCTCCACTTCTCGCTGTCTGTTTGGTGTGTGAGTGCCTTTTCTACGGACCAGAAACGTATCCTTCTTTCATACGCCTTAGTTCTTTTTTCTCTGACATCTTGCTCTACTCCAGCGTAGTGTTCAATATTTCAAAGTTTAATAATGCCAAGAATTTTATTTTATTTAAACACTCATATCATAGCAATCATTTTTCAACAATGGTTTTAATTTATCTATTTCTTTCCACATATGTAATGTGTTGTTATCTATTGGGAATATTAATAGTAATGAGTAGAGAAAATTAATATTATAATTAATCAATAGGGTGATTTAGTATTTGTTATTTGGCCATTGTTTTATGTTTGGAATTTCCGGTATTTAAAAAATACCACACACGTTTGGCAAAACAAGAAACATTTTTTATTTCAATTAGAATTAATACATAACACACATGGAATATATAATCTGTATAGCACCTTCTATTCTCCCTATTCTTAAACACATGGCGGAAAACGAGATAAAGATACAACCCATTGGAGAAATAAGGAAATAAAGGACAAGAATAAGTGAGACTTGACAAAGGCAAGGTTTTGATTTACTCAGGAGTGTCGGCCGAACTGAAGACCAAGGTAGGAACTGGCATGATCCTGTTTGAATTGCTGTTTGCAAGTGAAAGCTGGGGCCCATTACTATTAATATTCCCAATAGATAACAACACATTACATATGTGGAAAGAAATAGATCAATTAAAACCATTGTTGAAAAATGATTGCTATGATATGAGTGTTTAAATGAAATAAAATTCTTGGTATTATTAAACTTTGAAATATTGAACTCTACGCTGGAGTAGAGCAAGATGTCAGAGAAAAAAGAACTAAGGCGTATGAAAGAAGGATACGTGTCTGGTCTGTAGAAAAGGCACTCACACACCAAGCAGACAGCGAGAAGGGTAGGCGGGAACATAAGAAAACAGAGAACGGAGGCTTAGTTGACATTGCGGACGAAAAAAGCACACTATTTCATTGGGTATTCACTGATTGCAGAAGCAGTTTGGGGTGACGGCTACTGCATCCAGTGAAGCGAGCGACCCATTGGACAGAAATCAAGAATAGACTATTAGAAAAAATGATGATCCTATATGATAGAGAAAGGGAAGGGGGAACCATGGAAATGTTGACATTGGGGACGAAAAAAGCACACAATTTCATTGGGTATTCACTGATTGCAGAAGCAGTTTGGGGCGACGGCTACTGCATCCAGTGAAGCGAGCGACCCATTGGACAGAAATCAAGAATAGACTATTAGAAAAAATGATGATCCTATATGAAAGAAAAGGAAAGGTGGAAACATGGAAAAATTGACATTGCGGACGAAAAAAGCTAATCATTTCATTGAGTATTCACTGATTGCAGAAGCAGTTTGGGGCGACGGCTACTGCATCCAGTGAAGCGAGCGACCCATTGGAAAAAAATATCAGAAAATTTGATGATTCTATATGAAAGAAAAAGAAAAGTGGATAAGGAAGACTATAGAACTCTTGAACTTGTGAAGAGAATGGAGCCAGTGGTTTCATAGGGCTAAACTGAATGCATTAGCAGGCACTGCTACTGAATTCAGTGAAGCGAACCATCCACTACAAAAAATGGGTAACGAAACCACAGGCAGAACCTCAAGGGTGGTTTGGAATCCTGCCTATCTCATAGGTAATTATTTGCTTCATCTTTTACTTCCTCCAAGTTCCTTTCTGCTTCGGGTATCTACTCCAGGATCTGCGTTTTTCTCGGCCCCACCCCATCTTTGTTGTCCCCTGGAGTCTTCCCAGTAACCAATCGATAAACGTTCCGTTCTTCTCTTACATATTTATTTATTATATTCATGAATGATGAAGAGCAGAAGAACACATCGATAAGTATGATGTCACTTTTAAAATTTATTACTTTAATAAGCCATTAAATACTTCTTTTTAATTTATAAATAAGTATAATTTTTATGATTTTAAATAGTTTGTTTATAATTTAATATTATTCATGATTCGAACCATTAATTCTTAATTATTCGCACAAATATGTATGTGTTATTTGCCAATTTTGTTTTATTTTCAACCTTGATGATCATTTATTTATAACCTTCTTCTTCTTCCTCCTTGTGCCTTTCAGCGGGAAGGTGGCTCCGTCCTTGCCAGCCACGCATCTCGGTTCCTGGCCAGCGCCTTCATGTCATTCAGGCCTTGTCCTCTTTGGTGTTCCAGCTTGAAGATGTGGTTCGGCCATGTCTGCCTACGTTAGGGACGTCTTCTAGTTGCCCTGGCTTCAATGATCTTTCTCGGGTACCGATCTTCCTCCATTCGGCAAAGGTGGCCAAGCCATCTCAGCTGTCTCTTTTCAACCACTACTGTTCTTGTTCAGCCAGCTACTCTCCTTAGGTATCTCATTTCTGCGGCTTTTAATTGTACCAGTGCTTGTACAATGGGCCCCAGCTTTCACTTGCAAACAGCCATTCAAAGAGGATCATGCCAGTTCCTACCTTGGTCCTCAGTCCGGCCGACACTCCTGAGTAAATCAACACCTTGCCTTTGTCAAGTCTCACTTATTCTTGTCCTTTATTTCCTTATTTCTCCAATGGGTTGTATCTTTATCTCGTTTTCCGCCATGCGTTTAAGAATAGGGAGAATAGAAGGTGCTATACAGGTTATATAGTTATGTCACTGATCCATCCCAGCTGCACCTATTCTCTTTCCCACGGGAGTCAGCACAAGTCAGAACTAAGATTCTCTTATAAGTAACTCCTTAGAAAATAAGCAATCAATTCTTGTCCTAGTTCTAGACTGTTACTATGTCGGTTTAAACAAAGTTTGCTTTTTAAAAAGTCTTATGAAGTGTTCATTTATTTAATTGGCGCCCAAAAAGGGACTTAACGGCTTACCGAAATACTTCATAGGAACTAACGTAAGAAGATTGTTTTTACAATTTCAAAGCCAAGTCAAAAATCTATTAAATACAAGAAGGAAGGCTCAAGCATCCAGTCTTTACTGTCTGCTCTTCACTTGCTGGTCATTTGAGAACATCACTCCGCAGAACATCTGGGAAATCGACTCAAGACTGCAATAACTTCTTAACAACGCTTGGTAAATAAAATACTTTAGTATAGTTCACATACTGCATGAACTTAGAATTAAGTAGACGCTTAGCTAATTTAAGACTTAATCACAGTACAGTAGATCAGGATATCGATACAATGTCGGTATCAACTCTAGAAATAAAAGATTTTGATTTTAATTTAATTCCTAATTATGATGGTGATTCTTTGCATTTGGTAGATTTCACTAAAAGTATTAAATATCTCTTAAATTTATATTGTAAAGATGGGAATCCATATAAAATTATAAATCATCAAAAAATTTTACTAACAATTCATAACAAATTTCAAGGTAAAGCCAAAATAGCTACCTATGATAAAGATTTTAACAATGTTGAGTCAGTAATCGAGTATCTGACTAGTAAATATCAGGATTCGCGGACAAAAGAGCAATTGCTTGCGGAAATTCTTAACACTCTACCATTTAGAAATGAAAATCCGAAAGATTTTATTGAACGGTTGATGTTAAAAAGATGTGATTTATATGCCAGGACTTATGCTGATGAAAGTATAACTAATAAGCAAGATGAAATGGCCAGATATGAAAAACAATTGGCACATCATGCCGTACACCAATTTCATCCATATTTAACAGATTTTATATATCAAATTAAATTTGATTCATCAGAAGATTTGGATAATATATTAAGAAAATCTGCTTCTTTTATAGTGTACAGATTATTTCCAACAAAAAGGGAATATCACAATAATAAAAATCATTTTGAAAAACCAAAATATTCAGACAGACCACGGGAAGTTAATAATAAACCTCCTTACCCAGTAAGATATGAATATAATCCACCGCCCAGACAAGAATTTAGACCTAGGGAGCACTATCAGCATAATCACAATTACAATTACCAATACAGAGCACCATATCAACCACAACAATTTGTCCCTAATTATAGACGGGAATGGTCTCCGCAAGATAACATAAGTTTTTTAATAAACCGCCCTCATATAGATATAGACAAAATGAAAAACCAAATTACCCTCAAGAACAAACATTCGGAAAAAGGGAAGACAGTAATACAGTATCAATGAGAACTGTCTAAAATTGGGTAAACCAAAACAATCATATAGAAGATGAAAAAGACAGTGTCATTCAACAGCTCACAGAAAGACTTAATAAAGTAGAGCATTTTTTAGAAGTAGGTCCCAAGGAGGAGGATCAAATATAAATGAATTAAATATGACTGACACTCTACCACAGGTCATAGACTATAAAGGCTTAAAGTGGTTATTTGATACTGGCGCTACTAAAAATTATATGCACCCGGATGTGGTACCGGAAAATGTAAAGAAAATTAAGGATTCATTCATAGTTAAAACCCCTGCTGGAAGAAAAGAAGGAACACATAGTGTCATACTTCCATTAGAGGATCATTTAGGACTAAATTTCTAATTTTTCCATTTTCGGACCATTTTAAAGTATTAGTAGGATATGAAACAATGAAGAATTTAAAAGCTAAAATAAATTGAGAAAAAAAAGAAATATGTCTTGAAAATAGAGGAAAAGTAAAAACCTTCAATATAGCAGGAAATAGCAGTAATAATTTAAATATAATGGAAAATATAAAAGAAATAAAAAATGCTATAAGGCATGAACATATAAGAGAAGAATTATTTGAAAAATTAATAGAAATAATAAAACAAAATAATGAAGTAATAAAAAATAAAGAAGAACAATTACAACCTACGAACTTACTACAACACAAAATAATAACAACTAATGAAAATCCCATTTATACACGAAACTACCGGTATCCGGAGCAGTTTAAGAAACAGATAAAGGAAGAAGTAGCAAAACTACTACATGATGGGATAATAAGAAAAAGTAACAGTCCTTATAATTCACCCCTTTGGATCGTCCCAAAGAAAAAAAGATGCTTCAGGAATATCTAAAGTACGAATGGTCATTGATTACAAAAAATTGAATCATGCCAATATAAAAGACAAATTCCCACTTCCTAACATCGAAGAAGTACTCAATAGATTGAAAGGCTCAAAATTCTTCACAACTATAGATTTAATTTCAGGATTCCATCAAATAATGATGCATCCAGATTCTGTTGAAAAAACGGCCTTTTCTACAGAAGATGGCCATTATGAATTCGTTCGAATGCCCTTCGGCCTTTGTAATGAGCCACCCACATTTCGACGAATGATGACTAGAGCCATAGAAAATCTTCAGAACACCATGGTATATGTAGATGATATAATTATCATATTTTACAATTATTATTAAATTTTGTGGGGAGGAGTTATGTCACTGACCCATCCCAGCTGCACCTATTCTGTGTCCCACGGGAGTCAGCACAAGTCAGCACTAAGATTCTCTTATAAGTAACTCCTTAGAAAATAAGCAATCAATTCTTGTCCTAGTTCTAGACTGTTACTTTGTTGTTTTAAATAAAGTTTGCTTTTTAAAAAGTCCTATCAAGTGTTCATTTATTTAATTATATATTCTATGTGTGTTATGTATTAATTCTAATAGAAATAAAATATGTTTCTTGTTTTGCCAAACGCGTGTGGTATTTTTTAAATACCGGAAATTCCAAACATAAAACAATGGCCAAATAACAAATACTAAATTACCCTATTGATTAATTATAATATTAATTTACTCTACTCATTACTATTAATATTCCCAATAGATAACAACACATTACATATGTGGAAAGAAATAGATCAATTAAAACCATTGTTGAAAAATGATTGCTATGATATGAGTGTTTAAATAAAATAAAATTCTTGGTATTATTAAACTTTGAAATATTGAACTCTACGCTGGAGTAGAGCAAGATGTCAGAGAAAAAAGAACTAAGGCGTATGAAAGAAGGATACGTGTCTGGTCTGTAGAAAAGGCACTCACACACCAAGCAGACAGCGAGAAGGGTAGGCGGGAACATAAGAAAACAGAGAACGGAGGCTTAGTTGACATTGCGGACGAAAAAAGCACACTATTTCATTGGGTATTCACTGATTGCAGAAGCAGTTTGGGGTGACGGCTACTGCATCCAGTGAAGCGAGCGACCCATTGGACAGAAATCAAGAATAGACTATTAGAAAAAATGATGATCCTATATGATAGAGAAAGGGAAGGGGGAACCATGGAAATGTTGACATTGGGGACGAAAAAAGCACACAATTTCATTGGGTATTCACTGATTGCAGAAGCAGTTTGGAGCGACGGCTACTGCATCCAGTGAAGCGAGCGACCCATTGGACAGAAATCAAGAATAGACTATTAGAAAAAATGATGATCCTATATGAAAGAGAAAGGAAAGGTGGAAACATGGAAAAATTGACATTGCGGACGAAAAAAGCTAATCATTTCATTGAGTATTCACTGATTGCAGAAGCAGTTTGGGGCGACGGCTACTGCATCCAGTGAAGCGAGCGACCCATTGGAAAAAAATATCAGAAAATTTGATGATTCTATATGAAAGAAAAAGAAAAGTGGATAAGGAAGACTATAGAACTCTTGAACTTGTGAAGAGAATGGAGCCAGTGGTTTCATAGGGCTAAACTGAATGCATTAGCAGGCACTGCTACTGAATTCAGTGAAGCGAACCATCCACTATAAAAAATGGGTAACGAAACCACAGGCAGAACCTCAAGGGTGGTTTGGAATCCTGCCTATCTCATAGGTAATTATTTGCTTCATCTTTTACTTCCTCCAAGTTCCTTTCTGCTTCGGGTATCTACTCCAGGATCTGCGTTTTTCTCGGCCCCACCCCATCTTTGTTGTCCCCTGGAGTCTTCCCAGTAACCAATCGATAAACGTTCCGTTCTTCTCTTACATATTTATTTATTATATTCATGAATGATGAAGAGGAGAAGAACACATCGATAAGTATGATGTCACTTTTAAAATTTATTACTTTAATAAGCCATTAAATACTTCTTTTTAATTTATAAATAAGTATAATTTTTATGATTTTAAATAGTTTGTTTATAATTTAATATTATTCATGATTCGAACCATTAATTCTTAATTATTCGCACAAATATGTATGTGTTATTTGCCAATTTTGTTTTATTTTCAACCTTGATGATCATTTATTTATAACCTTCTTCTTCTTCCTCCTTGTGCCTTTCAGCGGGAAGGTGGCTCCGTCCTTGCCAGCCACGCATCTCGGTTCCTGGCCAGCGCCTTCATGTCATTCAGGCCTTGTCCTCTTTGTTGTTCCAGCTTGAAGATGTGGTTCGGCCATGTCTGCCTACGTTAGGGACGTCTTCTAGTTGCCCTGGCTTCAATGATCTTTCTCGGGTACCGATCTTCCTCCATTCGGCAAAGGTGGCCAAGCCATCTCAGCTGTCTCCTTTCAACCACTACTGTTCTTGTCAGCCAGCTACTCTCCTTAGGTATCTCATTTCTGCGGCTTTTAATTGTACCAGTGCTTGTACAATGGGCCCCAGCTTTCACTTGCAAACAGCCATTCAAAGAGGATCATGCCAGTTCCTACCTTGGTCCTCAGTCCGGCCGACACTCCAGAGTAAATCAACACCTTGCCTTTGTCAAGTCTCACTTATTCTTGTCCTTTATTTCCTTATTTCTCCAATGGGTTGTATCTTTATCTCGTTTTCCGCCATGTGTCTAAGAATAGGGAGAATAGAAGGTGCTATACAGGTTATATAGTTATGTCACTGATCCATCCCAGCTGCACCTATTCTCTTTCCCACGGGAGTCAGCACAAGTCAGAACTAAGATTCTCTTATAAGTAACTCCTTAGAAAATAAGCAATCAATTCTTGTCCTAGTTCTAGACTGTTACTATGTCGGTTTAAACAAAGTTTGCTTTTTAAAAAGTCTTATCAAGTGTTCATTTATTTAATTGGCGCCCAAAAAGGGACTTAACGGCTTACCGAAATACTTCATAGAAACTAACGTAAGAAGATTGTTTTTACAATTTCAAAGCCAAGTCAAAAATCTATTAAATACAAGAAGGAAGGCTCAAGCATCCAGTCTTTACTGTCTGCTCTTCACTTGCTGGTCATTTGAGAACATCACTCCGCAGAACATCTGGGAAATCGACTCAAGACTGCAATAACTTCTTAACAACGCTTGGTAAATAAAATACTTTAGTATAGTTCACATACTGCATGAACTTAGAATTAAGTAGACGCTTAGCTAATTTAAGACTTAATCACAGTACAGTAGATCAGGATATCGATACAATGTCGGTATCAACTCTAGAAATAAAAGATTTTGATTTTAATTTAATTCCTAATTATGATGGTGATTCTTTGCATTTGGTAGATTTCACTAAAAGTATTAAATATCTCTTAAATTTATATTGTAAAGATGGGAATCCATATAAAATTATAAATCATCAAAAAATTTTACTAACAATTCATAACAAATTTCAAGGTAAAGCCAAAATAGCTACCTATGATAAAGATTTTAACAATGTTGAGTCAGTAATCGAGTATCTGACTAGTAAATATCAGGATTCGCGGACAAAAGAGCAATTGCTTGCGGAAATTCTTAACACTCTACCATTTAGAAATGAAAATCCGAAAGATTTTATTGAACGGTTGATGTTAAAAAGATGTGATTTATATGCCAGGACGTATGCTGATGAAAGTATAACTAATAAGCAAGATGAAATGGCCAGATATGAAAAACAATTGGCACATCATGCCGTACACCAATTTCATCCATATTTAACAGATTTTATATATCAAATTAAATTTGATTCATCAGAAGATTTGGATAATATATTAAGAAAATCTGCTTCTTTTATAGTGTACAGATTATTTCCAACAAAAAGGGAATATCACAATAATAAAAATCATTTTGAAAAACCAAAATATTCAGACAGACCACGGGAAGTTAATAATAAACCTCCTTACCCAGTAAGATATGAATATAATCCACCGCCCAGACAAGAATTTAGACCTAGGGAGCACTATCAGCATAATCACAATTACAATTACCAATACAGAGCACCATATCAACCACAACAATTTGTCCCTAATTATAGACGGGAATGGTCTCCGCAAGATAACATAAGTTTTTTAATAAACCGCCCTCATATAGATATAGACAAAATGAAAAACCAAATTACCCTCAAGAACAAACATTCGGAAAAAGGGAAGACAGTAATACAGTATCAATGAGAACTGTCTAAAATAGGGTAAACCAAAACAATCATATAGAAGATGAAAAAGACAGAGTCATTCAACAGCTCACAGAAAGACTTAATAAAGTAGAGCATTTTTTAGAAGTAGGTCCCAAGGAGGAGGATCAAATATAAATGAATTAAATATGACTGACACTCTACCACAGGTCATAGACTATAAAGGCTTAAAGTGGTTATTTGATACTGGCGCTACTAAAAATTATATGCACCCGGATGTGGTACCGGAAAATGTAAAGAAAATTAAGGATTCATTCATAGTTAAAACCCCTGCTGGAAGAAAAGAAGGAACACATAGTGTCATACTTCCATTAGAGGATCATTTAGGACTAAATTTCTAATTTTTCCATTTTCGGACCATTTTAAAGTATTAGTAGGATATGAAACAATGAAGAATTTAAAAGCTAAAATAAATTGAGAAAAAAAAGAAATATGTCTTGAAAATAGAGGAAAAGTAAAAACCTTCAATATAGAAGGAAATAGCAGTAATAATTTAAATATAATGGAAAATATAAAAGAAATAAAAAATGCTATAAGGCATGAACATATAAGAGAAGAATTATTTGAAAAATTAATAGAAATAATAAAACAAAATAATGAAGTAATAAAAAATAAAGAAGAACAATTACAACCTACGAACTTACTACAACACAAAATAATAACAACTAATGAAAATCCCATTTATACACGAAACTACCGGTATCCGGAGCAGTTTAAGAAACAGATAAAGGAAGAAGTAGCAAAACTACTACATGATGGGATAATAAGAAAAAGTAACAGTCCTTATAATTCACCCCTTTGGATCGTCCCAAAGAAAAAAAAGATGCTTCAGGAATATCTAAAGTACGAATGGTCATTGATTACAAAAAATTGAATCATGCCAATATAAAAGACAAATTCCCACTTCCTAACATCGAAGAAGTACTCAATAGATTGAAAGGCTCAAAATTCTTCACAACTATAGATTTAATTTCAGGATTCCATCAAATAATGATGCATCCAGATTCTGTTGAAAAAACGGCCTTTTCTACAGAAGATGGCCATTATGAATTCGTTCGAATGCCCTTCGGCCTTTGTAATGGGCCACCCACATTTGAACGAATGATGACTAGAGCCATAGAAAATCTTCAGAACACCATGGTATATGTAGATGATATAATTATCATATTTTTAAATTATTATTAAATTTTGTGGGGAGGAGTTATGTCACTGACCCATCCCAGCTGCACCTATTCTCTGTCCCACGGGAGTCAGCACAAGTCAGCACTAAGATTCTCTTATAAGTAACTCCTTAGAAAATAAGCAATCAATTCTTGTCCTAGTTCTAGACTGTTACTTTGTCGTTTTAAATAAAGTTTGCTTTTTAAAAAGTCCTATCAAGTGTTCATTTATTTAATTATATATTCTATGTGTGTTATGTATTAATTCTAATAGAAATAAAATATGTTTCTTGTTTTGCCAAACGCGTGTGGTATTTTTTAAATACCGGAAATTCCAAACATAAAACAATGGCCAAATAACAAATACTAAATTACCCTATTGATTAATTATAATATTAATTTACTCTACTCATTACTATTAATATTCCCAATAGGGGGGAATTACATATGTGGAAAGAAATAGATCAATTAAAACCATTGTTGAAAAATGATTGCTATGATATGAGTGTTTAAATGAAATAAAATTCTTGGTATTATTAAACTTTGAAATATTGAACTCTACGCTGGAGTAGAGCAAGATGTCAGAGAAAAAAGAACTAAGGCGTATGAAAGAAGGATACGTGTCTGGTCTGTAGAAAAGGCACTCACACACCAAGCAGACAGCGAGAAGGGTAGGCGGGAACATAAGAAAACAGAGAACGGAGGCTTAGTTGACATTGCGGACGAAAAAAGCACACTATTTCATTGGGTATTCACTGATTGCAGAAGCAGTTTGGGGTGACGGCTACTGCATCCAGTGAAGCGAGCGACCCATTGGACAGAAATCAAGAATAGACTATTAGAAAAAATGATGATCCTATATGATAGAGAAAGGGAAGGGGGAACCATGGAAATGTTGACATTGGGGACGAAAAAAGCACACAATTTCATTGGGTATTCACTGATTGCAGAAGCAGTTTGGGGCGACGGCTACTGCATCCAGTGAAGCGAGCGACCCATTGGACAGAAATCAAGAATAGACTATTAGAAAAAATGATGATCCTATATGAAAGAAAAGGAAAGGTGGAAACATGGAAAAATTGACATTGCGGACGAAAAAAGCTAATCATTTCATTGAGTATTCACTGATTGCAGAAGCAGTTTGGGGCGACGGCTACTGCATCCAGTGAAGCGAGCGACCCATTGGAAAAAAATATCAGAAAATTTGATGATTCTATATGAAAGAAAAAGAAAAGTGGATAAGGAAGACTATAGAACTCTTGAACTTGTGAAGAGAATGGAGCCAGTGGTTTCATAGGGCTAAACTGAATGCATTAGCAGGCACTGCTACTGAATTCAGTGAAGCGAACCATCCACTACAAAAAATGGGTAACGAAACCACAGGCAGAACCTCAAGGGTGGTTTGGAATCCTGCCTATCTCATAGGTAATTATTTGCTTCATCTTTTACTTCCTCCAAGTTCCTTTCTGCTTCGGGTATCTACTCCAGGATCTGCGTTTTTCTCGGCCCCACCCCATCTTTGTTGTCCCCTGGAGTCTTCCCAGTAACCAATCGATAAACGTTCCGTTCTTCTCTTACATATTTATTTATTATATTCATGAATGATGAAGAGCAGAAGAACACATCGATAAGTATGATGTCACTTTTAAAATTTATTACTTTAATAAGCCATTAAATACTTCTTTTTAATTTATAAATAAGTATAATTTTTATGATTTTAAATAGTTTGTTTATAATTTAATATTATTCATGATTCGAACCATTAATTCTTAATTATTCGCACAAATATGTATGTGTTATTTGCCAATTTTGTTTTATTTTCAACCTTGATGATCATTTATTTATAACCTTCTTCTTCTTCCTCCTTGTGCCTTTCAGCGGGAAGGTGGCTCCGTCCTTGCCAGCCACGCATCTCGGTTCCTGGCCAGCGCCTTCATGTCATTCAGGCCTTGTCCTCTTTGGTGTTCCAGCTTGAAGATGTGGTTCGGCCATGTCTGCCTACGTTAGGGACGTCTTCTAGTTGCCCTGGCTTCAATGATCTTTCTCGGGTACCGATCTTCCTCCATTCGGCAAAGGTGGCCAAGCCATCTCAGCTGTCTCTTTTCAACCACTACTGTTCTTGTTCAGCCAGCTACTCTCCTTAGGTATCTCATTTCTGCGGCTTTTAATTGTACCAGTGCTTGTACAATGGGCCCCAGCTTTCACTTGCAAACAGCCATTCAAAGAGGATCATGCCAGTTCCTACCTTGGTCCTCAGTCCGGCCGACACTCCTGAGTAAATCAACACCTTGCCTTTGTCAAGTCTCACTTATTCTTGTCCTTTATTTCCTTATTTCTCCAATGGGTTGTATCTTTATCTCGTTTTCCGCCATGCGTTTAAGAATAGGGAGAATAGAAGGTGCTATACAGGTTATATAGTTATGTCACTGATCCATCCCAGCTGCACCTATTCTCTTTCCCACGGGAGTCAGCACAAGTCAGAACTAAGATTCTCTTATAAGTAACTCCTTAGAAAATAAGCAATCAATTCTTGTCCTAGTTCTAGACTGTTACTATGTCGGTTTAAACAAAGTTTGCTTTTTAAAAAGTCTTATGAAGTGTTCATTTATTTAATTGGCGCCCAAAAAGGGACTTAACGGCTTACCGAAATACTTCATAGGAACTAACGTAAGAAGATTGTTTTTACAATTTCAAAGCCAAGTCAAAAATCTATTAAATACAAGAAGGAAGGCTCAAGCATCCAGTCTTTACTGTCTGCTCTTCACTTGCTGGTCATTTGAGAACATCACTCCGCAGAACATCTGGGAAATCGACTCAAGACTGCAATAACTTCTTAACAACGCTTGGTAAATAAAATACTTTAGTATAGTTCACATACTGCATGAACTTAGAATTAAGTAGACGCTTAGCTAATTTAAGACTTAATCACAGTACAGTAGATCAGGATATCGATACAATGTCGGTATCAACTCTAGAAATAAAAGATTTTGATTTTAATTTAATTCCTAATTATGATGGTGATTCTTTGCATTTGGTAGATTTCACTAAAAGTATTAAATATCTCTTAAATTTATATTGTAAAGATGGGAATCCATATAAAATTATAAATCATCAAAAAATTTTACTAACAATTCATAACAAATTTCAAGGTAAAGCCAAAATAGCTACCTATGATAAAGATTTTAACAATGTTGAGTCAGTAATCGAGTATCTGACTAGTAAATATCAGGATTCGCGGACAAAAGAGCAATTGCTTGCGGAAATTCTTAACACTCTACCATTTAGAAATGAAAATCCGAAAGATTTTATTGAACGGTTGATGTTAAAAAGATGTGATTTATATGCCAGGACGTATGCTGATGAAAGTATAACTAATAAGCAAGATGAAATGGCCAGATATGAAAAACAATTGGCACATCATGCCGTACACCAATTTCATCCATATTTAACAGATTTTATATATCAAATTAAATTTGATTCATCAGAAGATTTGGATAATATATTAAGAAAATCTGCTTCTTTTATAGTGTACAGATTATTTCCAACAAAAAGGGAATATCACAATAATAAAAATCATTTTGAAAAACCAAAATATTCAGACAGACCACGGGAAGTTAATAATAAACCTCCTTACCCAGTAAGATATGAATATAATCCACCGCCCAGACAAGAATTTAGACCTAGGGAGCACTATCAGCATAATCACAATTACAATTACCAATACAGAGCACCATATCAACCACAACAATTTGTCCCTAATTATAGACGGGAATGGTCTCCGCAAGATAACATAAGTTTTTTAATAAACCGCCCTCATATAGATATAGACAAAATGAAAAACCAAATTACCCTCAAGAACAAACATTCGGAAAAAGGGAAGACAGTAATACAGTATCAATGAGAACTGTCTAAAATAGGGTAAACCAAAACAATCATATAGAAGATGAAAAAGACAGAGTCATTCAACAGCTCACAGAAAGACTTAATAAAGTAGAGCATTTTTTAGAAGTAGGTCCCAAGGAGGAGGATCAAATATAAATGAATTAAATATGACTGACACTCTACCACAGGTCATAGACTATAAAGGCTTAAAGTGGTTATTTGATACTGGCGCTACTAAAAATTATATGCACCCGGATGTGGTACCGGAAAATGTAAAGAAAATTAAGGATTCATTCATAGTTAAAACCCCTGCTGGAAGAAAAGAAGGAACACATAGTGTCATACTTCCATTAGAGGATCATTTAGGACTAAATTTCTAATTTTTCCATTTTCGGACCATTTTAAAGTATTAGTAGGATATGAAACAATGAAGAATTTAAAAGCTAAAATAAATTGAGAAAAAAAAGAAATATGTCTTGAAAATAGAGGAAAAGTAAAAACCTTCAATATAGAAGGAAATAGCAGTAATAATTTAAATATAATGGAAAATATAAAAGAAATAAAAAATGCTATAAGGCATGAACATATAAGAGAAGAATTATTTGAAAAATTAATAGAAATAATAAAACAAAATAATGAAGTAATAAAAAATAAAGAAGAACAATTACAACCTACGAACTTACTACAACACAAAATAATAACAACTAATGAAAATCCCATTTATACACGAAACTACCGGTATCCGGAGCAGTTTAAGAAACAGATAAAGGAAGAAGTAGCAAAACTACTACATGATGGGATAATAAGAAAAAGTAACAGTCCTTATAATTCACCCCTTTGGATCGTCCCAAAGAAAAAAAAGATGCTTCAGGAATATCTAAAGTACGAATGGTCATTGATTACAAAAAATTGAATCATGCCAATATAAAAGACAAATTCCCACTTCCTAACATCGAAGAAGTACTCAATAGATTGAAAGGCTCAAAATTCTTCACAACTATAGATTTAATTTCAGGATTCCATCAAATAATGATGCATCCAGATTCTGTTGAAAAAACGGCCTTTTCTACAGAAGATGGCCATTATGAATTCGTTCGAATGCCCTTCGGCCTTTGTAATGGGCCACCCACATTTGAACGAATGATGACTAGAGCCATAGAAAATCTTCAGAACACCATGGTATATGTAGATGATATAATTATCATATTTTTAAATTATTATTAAATTTTGTGGGGAGGAGTTATGTCACTGACCCATCCCAGCTGCACCTATTCTCTGTCCCACGGGAGTCAGCACAAGTCAGCACTAAGATTCTCTTATAAGTAACTCCTTAGAAAATAAGCAATCAATTCTTGTCCTAGTTCTAGACTGTTACTTTGTCGTTTTAAATAAAGTTTGCTTTTTAAAAAGTCCTATCAAGTGTTCATTTATTTAATTATATATTCTATGTGTGTTATGTATTAATTCTAATAGAAATAAAATATGTTTCTTGTTTTGCCAAACGCGTGTGGTATTTTTTAAATACCGGAAATTCCAAACATAAAACAATGGCCAAATAACAAATACTAAATTACCCTATTGATTAATTATAATATTAATTTACTCTACTCATTACTATTAATATTCCCAATAGGGGGGAATTACATATGTGGAAAGAAATAGATCAATTAAAACCATTGTTGAAAAATGATTGCTATGATATGAGTGTTTAAATGAAATAAAATTCTTGGTATTATTAAACTTTGAAATATTGAACTCTACGCTGGAGTAGAGCAAGATGTCAGAGAAAAAAGAACTAAGGCGTATGAAAGAAGGATACGTGTCTGGTCTGTAGAAAAGGCACTCACACACCAAGCAGACAGCGAGAAGGGTAGGCGGGAACATAAGAAAACAGAGAACGGAGGCTTAGTTGACATTGCGGACGAAAAAAGCACACTATTTCATTGGGTATTCACTGATTGCAGAAGCAGTTTGGGGTGACGGCTACTGCATCCAGTGAAGCGAGCGACCCATTGGACAGAAATCAAGAATAGACTATTAGAAAAAATGATGATCCTATATGATAGAGAAAGGGAAGGGGGAACCATGGAAATGTTGACATTGGGGACGAAAAAAGCACACAATTTCATTGGGTATTCACTGATTGCAGAAGCAGTTTGGGGCGACGGCTACTGCATCCAGTGAAGCGAGCGACCCATTGGACAGAAATCAAGAATAGACTATTAGAAAAAATGATGATCCTATATGAAAGAGAAAGGAAAGGTGGAAACATGGAAAAATTGACATTGGGGACGAAAAAAGCTAATCATTTCATTGAGTATTCACTGATTGCAGAAGCAGTTTGGGGCGACGGCTACTGCATCCAGTGAAGCGAGCGACCCATTGGAAAAAAATATCAGAAAATTTGATGATTCTATATGAAAGAAAAAGAAAAGTGGATAAGGAAGACTATAGAACTCTTGAACTTGTGAAGAGAATGGAGCCAGTGGTTTCATAGGGCTAAACTGAATGCATTAGCAGGCACTGCTACTGAATTCAGTGAAGCGAACCATCCACTATAAAAAATGGGTAACGAAACCACAGGCAGAACCTCAAGGGTGGTTTGGAATCCTGCCTATCTCATAGGTAATTATTTGCTTCATCTTTTACTTCCTCCAAGTTCCTTTCTGCTTCGGGTATCTACTCCAGGATCTGCATTTTTCTCGGCCCCACACCATCTTTGTTGTCCCCTGGAGTCTTCCCAGTAACCAATCGATAAACGTTCCGTTCTTCTCTTACATATTTATTTATTATATTCATGAATGATGAAGAGCAGAAGAACACATCGATAAGTATGATGTCACTTTTAAAATTTATTACTTTAATAAGCCATTAAATACTTCTTTTTAATTTATAAATAAGTATAATTTTTATGATTTTAAATAGTTTGTTTATAATTTAATATTATTCATGATTCGAACCATTAATTCTTAATTATTCGCACAAATATGTATGTGTTATTTGCCAATTTTGTTTTATTTTCAACCTTGATGATCATTTATTTATAACCTTCTTCTTCTTCCTCCTTGTGCCTTTCAGCGGGAAGGTGGCTCCGTCCTTGCCAGCCACGCATCTCGGTTCCTGGCCAGCGCCTTCATGTCATTCAGGCCTTGTCCTCTTTGTTGTTCCAGCTTGAAGATGTGGTTCGGCCATGTCTGCCTACGTTAGGGACGTCTTCTAGTTGCCCTGGCTTCAATGATCTTTCTCGGGTACCGATCTTCCTCCATTCGGCAAAGGTGGCCAAGCCATCTCAGCTGTCTCTTTTCAACCACTACTGTTCTTGTTCAGCCAGCTACTCTCCTTAGGTATCTCATTTCTGCGGCTTTTAATTGTACCAGTGCTTGTACAATGGGCCCCAGCTTTCACTTGCAAACAGCCATTCAAAGAGGATCATGCCAGTTCCTACCTTGGTCCTCAGTCCGGCCGACACTCCTGAGTAAATCAACACCTTGCCTTTGTCAAGTCTCACTTATTCTTGTCCTTTATTTCCTTATTTCTCCAATGGGTTGTATCTTTATCTCGTTTTCCGCCATGTGTTTAAGAATAGGGAGAATAGAAGGTGCTATACAGGTTATATAGTTATGTCACTGATCCATCCCAGCTGCACCTATTCTCTTTCCCACGGGAGTCAGCACAAGTCAGAACTAAGATTCTCTTATAAGTAACTCCTTAGAAAATAAGCAATCAATTCTTGTCCTAGTTCTAGACTGTTACTATGTCGGTTTAAACAAAGTTTGCTTTTTAAAAAGTCTTATCAAGTGTTCATTTATTTAATTGGTGCCCAAAAAGGGACTTAACGGCTTACCGAAATACTTCATAGAAACTAACGTAAGAAGATTGTTTTTACAATTTCAAAGCTAAGTCAAAAATCTATTAAATACAAGAAGGAAGGCTCAAGCATCCAGTCTTTACTGTCTGCTCTTCACTTGCTGGTCATTTGAGAACATCACTCCGCAGAACATCTGGGAAATCGACTCAAGACTGCAATAACTTCTTAACAACGCTTGGTAAATAAAATACTTTAGTATAGTTCACATACTGCATGAACTTAGAATTAAGTAGACGCTTAGCTAATTTAAGACTTAATCACAGTACAGTAGATCAGGATATCGATACAATGTCGGTATCAACTCTAGAAATAAAAGATTTTGATTTTAATTTAATTCCTAATTATGATGGTGATTCTTTGCATTTGGTAGATTTCACTAAAAGTATTAAATATCTCTTAAATTTATATTGTAAAGATGGGAATCCATATAAAATTATAAATCATCAAAAAATTTTACTAACAATTCATAACAAATTTCAAGGTAAAGCCAAAATAGCTACCTATGATAAAGATTTTAACAATGTTGAGTCAGTAATCGAGTATCTGACTAGTAAATATCAGGATTCGCGGACAAAAGAGCAATTGCTTGCGGAAATTCTTAACACTCTACCATTTAGAAATGAAAATCCGAAAGATTTTATTGAACGGTTGATGTTAAAAAGATGTGATTTATATGCCAGGACGTATGCTGATGAAAGTATAACTAATAAGCAAGATGAAATGGCCAGATATGAAAAACAATTGGCACATCATGCCGTACACCAATTTCATCCATATTTAACAGATTTTATATATCAAATTAAATTTGATTCATCAGAAGATTTGGATAATATATTAAGAAAATCTGCTTCTTTTATAGTGTACAGATTATTTCCAACAAAAAGGGAATATCACAATAATAAAAATCATTTTGAAAAACCAAAATATTCAGACAGACCACGGGAAGTTAATAATAAACCTCCTTACCCAGTAAGATATGAATATAATCCACCGCCCAGACAAGAATTTAGACCTAGGGAGCACTATCAGCATAATCACAATTACAATTACCAATACAGAGCACCATATCAACCACAACAATTTGTCCCTAATTATAGACGGGAATGGTCTCCGCAAGATAACATAAGTTTTTTAATAAACCGCCCTCATATAGATATAGACAAAATGAAAAACCAAATTACCCTCAAGAACAAACATTCGGAAAAAGGGAAGACAGTAATACAGTATCAATGAGAACTGTCTAAAATAGGGTAAACCAAAACAATCATATAGAAGATGAAAAAGACAGTGTCATTCAACAGCTCACAGAAAGACTTAATAAAGTAGAGCATTTTTTAGAAGTAGGTCCCAAGGAGGAGGATCAAATATAAATGAATTAAATATGACTGACACTCTACCACAGGTCATAGACTATAAAGGCTTAAAGTGGTTATTTGATACTGGCGCTACTAAAAATTATATGCACCCGGATGTGGTACCGGAAAATGTAAAGAAAATTAAGGATTCATTCATAGTTAAAACCCCTGCTGGAAGAAAAGAAGGAACACATAGTGTCATACTTCCATTAGAGGATCATTTAGGACTAAATTTCTAATTTTTCCATTTTCGGACCATTTTAAAGTATTAGTAGGATATGAAACAATGAAGAATTTAAAAGCTAAAATAAATTGAGAAAAAAAAGAAATATGTCTTGAAAATAGAGGAAAAGTAAAAACCTTCAATATAGAAGGAAATAGCAGTAATAATTTAAATATAATGGAAAATATAAAAGAAATAAAAAATGCTATAAGGCATGAACATATAAGAGAAGAATTATTTGAAAAATTAATAGAAATAATAAAACAAAATAATGAAGTAATAAAAAATAAAGAAGAACAATTACAACCTACGAACTTACTACAACACAAAATAATAACAACTAATGAAAATCCCATTTATACACGAAACTACCGGTATCCGGAGCAGTTTAAGAAACAGATAAAGGAAGAAGTAGCAAAACTACTACATGATGGGATAATAAGAAAAAGTAACAGTCCTTATAATTCACCCCTTTGGATCGTCCCAAAGAAAAAAAGATGCTTCAGGAATATCTAAAGTACGAATGGTCATTGATTACAAAAAATTGAATCATGCCAATACAAATTCCCACTTCCTAACATCGAAGAAGTACTCAATAGATTGAAAGGCTCAAAATTCTTCACAACTATAGATTTAATTTCAGGATTCCATCAAATAATGATGCATCCAGATTCTGTTGAAAAAACGGCCTTTTCTACAGAAGATGGCCATTATGAATTCGTTCGAATGCCCTTCGGCCTTTGTAATGGGCCACCCACATTTGAACGAATGATGACTAGAGCCATAGAAAATCTTCAGAACACCATGGTATATGTAGATGATATAATTATCATATTTTTAAATTATTATTAAATTTTGTGGGGAGGAGTTATGTCACTGACCCATCCCAGCTGCACCTATTCTCTGTCCCACGGGAGTCAGCACAAGTCAGCACTAAGATTCTCTTATAAGTAACTCCTTAGAAAATAAGCAATCAATTCTTGTCCTAGTTCTAGACTGTTACTTTGTCGTTTTAAATAAAGTTTGCTTTTTAAAAAGTCCTATCAAGTGTTCATTTATTTAATTATATATTCTATGTGTGTTATGTATTAATTCTAATAGAAATAAAATATGTTTCTTGTTTTGCCAAACGCGTGTGGTATTTTTTAAATACCGGAAATTCCAAACATAAAACAATGGCCAAATAACAAATACTAAATTACCCTATTGATTAATTATAATATTAATTTACTCTACTCATTACTATTAATATTCCCAATAGATAACAACACATTACATATGTGGAAAGAAATAGATCAATTAAAACCATTGTTGAAAAATGATTGCTATGATATGAGTGTTTAAATGAAATAAAATTCTTGGTATTATTAAACTTTGAAATATTGAACTCTACGCTGGAGTAGAGCAAGATGTCAGAGAAAAAAGAACTAAGGCGTATGAAAGAAGGATACGTGTCTGGTCTGTAGAAAAGGCACTCACACACCAAGCAGACAGCGAGAAGGGTAGGCGGGAACATAAGAAAACAGAGAACGGAGGCTTAGTTGACATTGCGGACGAAAAAAGCACACTATTTCATTGGGTATTCACTGATTGCAGAAGCAGTTTGGGGTGACGGCTACTGCATCCAGTGAAGCGAGCGACCCATTGGACAGAAATCAAGAATAGACTATTAGAAAAAATGATGATCCTATATGATAGAGAAAGGGAAGGGGGAACCATGGAAATGTTGACATTGGGGACGAAAAAAGCACACAATTTCATTGGGTATTCACTGATTGCAGAAGCAGTTTGGGGCGACGGCTACTGCATCCAGTGAAGCGAGCGACCCATTGGACAGAAATCAAGAATAGACTATTAGAAAAAATGATGATCCTATATGAAAGAGAAAGGAAAGGTGGAAACATGGAAAAATTGACATTGGGGACGAAAAAAGCTAATCATTTCATTGAGTATTCACTGATTGCAGAAGCAGTTTGGGGCGACGGCTACTGCATCCAGTGAAGCGAGCGACCCATTGGAAAAAAATATCAGAAAATTTGATGATTCTATATGAAAGAAAAAGAAAAGTGGATAAGGAAGACTATAGAACTCTTGAACTTGTGAAGAGAATGGAGCCAGTGGTTTCATAGGGCTAAACTGAATGCATTAGCAGGCACTGCTACTGAATTCAGTGAAGCGAACCATCCACTATAAAAAATGGGTAACGAAACCACAGGCAGAACCTCAAGGGTGGTTTGGAATCCTGCCTATCTCATAGGTAATTATTTGCTTCATCTTTTACTTCCTCCAAGTTCCTTTCTGCTTCGGGTATCTACTCCAGGATCTGCATTTTTCTCGGCCCCACCCCATCTTTGTTGTCCCCTGGAGTCTTCCCAGTAACCAATCGATAAACGTTCCGTTCTTCTCTTACATATTTATTTATTATATTCATGAATGATGAAGAGCAGAAGAACACATCGATAAGTATGATGTCACTTTTAAAATTTATTACTTTCATAAGCCATTAAATACTTCTTTTTAATTTATAAATAAGTATAATTTTTATGATTTTAAATAGTTTGTTTATAATTTAATATTATTCATGATTCGAACCATTAATTCTTAATTATTCGCACAAATATGTATGTGTTATTTGCCAATTTTGTTTTATTTTCAACCTTGATGATCATTTATTTATAACCTTCTTCTTCTTCCTCCTTGTGCCTTTCAGCGGGAAGGTGGCTCCGTCCTTGCCAGCCACGCATCTCGGTTCCTGGCCAGCGCCTTCATGTCATTCAGGCCTTGTCCTCTTTGTTGTTCCAGCTTGAAGATGTGGTTCGGCCATGTCTGCCTACGTTAGGGACGTCTTCTAGTTGCCCTGGCTTCAATGATCTTTCTCGGGTACCGATCTTCCTCCATTCGGCAAAGGTGGCCAAGCCATCTCAGCTGTCTCTTTTCAACCACTACTGTTCTTGTTCAGCCAGCTACTCTCCTTAGGTATCTCATTTCTGCGGCTTTTAATTGTACCAGTGCTTGTACAATGGGCCCCAGCTTTCACTTGCAAACAGCCATTCAAAGAGGATCATGCCAGTTCCTACCTTGGTCCTCAGTCCGGCCGACACTCCTGAGTAAATCAACACCTTGCCTTTGTCAAGTCTCACTTATTCTTGTCCTTTATTTCCTTATTTCTCCAATGGGTTGTATCTTTATCTCGTTTTCCGCCATGTGTTTAAGAATAGGGAGAATAGAAGGTGCTATACAGGTTATATAGTTATGTCACTGATCCATCCCAGCTGCACCTATTCTCTTTCCCACGGGAGTCAGCACAAGTCAGAACTAAGATTCTCTTATAAGTAACTCCTTAGAAAATAAGCAATCAATTCTTGTCCTAGTTCTAGACTGTTACTATGTCGGTTTAAACAAAGTTTGCTTTTTAAAAAGTCTTATCAAGTGTTCATTTATTTAATTGGTGCCCAAAAAGGGACTTAACGGCTTACCGAAATACTTCATAGAAACTAACGTAAGAAGATTGTTTTTACAATTTCAAAGCTAAGTCAAAAATCTATTAAATACAAGAAGGAAGGCTCAAGCATCCAGTCTTTACTGTCTGCTCTTCACTTGCTGGTCATTTGAGAACATCACTCCGCAGAACATCTGGGAAATCGACTCAAGACTGCAATAACTTCTTAACAACGCTTGGTAAATAAAATACTTTAGTATAGTTCACATACTGCATGAACTTAGAATTAAGTAGACGCTTAGCTAATTTAAGACTTAATCACAGTACAGTAGATCAGGATATCGATACAATGTCGGTATCAACTCTAGAAATAAAAGATTTTGATTTTAATTTAATTCCTAATTATGATGGTGATTCTTTGCATTTGGTAGATTTCACTAAAAGTATTAAATATCTCTTAAATTTATATTGTAAAGATGGGAATCCATATAAAATTATAAATCATCAAAAAATTTTACTAACAATTCATAACAAATTTCAAGGTAAAGCCAAAATAGCTACCTATGATAAAGATTTTAACAATGTTGAGTCAGTAATCGAGTATCTGACTAGTAAATATCAGGATTCGCGGACAAAAGAGCAATTGCTTGCGGAAATTCTTAACACTCTACCATTTAGAAATGAAAATCCGAAAGATTTTATTGAACGGTTGATGTTAAAAAGATGTGATTTATATGCCAGGACGTATGCTGATGAAAGTATAACTAATAAGCAAGATGAAATGGCCAGATATGAAAAACAATTGGCACATCATGCCGTACACCAATTTCATCCATATTTAACAGATTTTATATATCAAATTAAATTTGATTCATCAGAAGATTTGGATAATATATTAAGAAAATCTGCTTCTTTTATAGTGTACAGATTATTTCCAACAAAAAGGGAATATCACAATAATAAAAATCATTTTGAAAAACCAAAATATTCAGACAGACCACGGGAAGTTAATAATAAACCTCCTTACCCAGTAAGATATGAATATAATCCACCGCCCAGACAAGAATTTAGACCTAGGGAGCACTATCAGCATAATCACAATTACAATTACCAATACAGAGCACCATATCAACCACAACAATTTGTCCCTAATTATAGACGGGAATGGTCTCCGCAAGATAACATAAGTTTTTTAATAAACCGCCCTCATATAGATATAGACAAAATGAAAAACCAAATTACCCTCAAGAACAAACATTCGGAAAAAGGGAAGACAGTAATACAGTATCAATGAGAACTGTCTAAAATAGGGTAAACCAAAACAATCATATAGAAGATGAAAAAGACAGTGTCATTCAACAGCTCACAGAAAGACTTAATAAAGTAGAGCATTTTTTAGAAGTAGGTCCCAAGGAGGAGGATCAAATATAAATGAATTAAATATGACTGACACTCTACCACAGGTCATAGACTATAAAGGCTTAAAGTGGTTATTTGATACTGGCGCTACTAAAAATTATATGCACCCGGATGTGGTACCGGAAAATGTAAAGAAAATTAAGGATTCGTTCATAGTTAAAACCCCTGCTGGAAGAAAAGAAGGAACACATAGTGTCATACTTCCATTAGAGGATCATTTAGGACTAAATTTCTAATTTTTCCATTTTCGGACCATTTTAAAGTATTAGTAGGATATGAAACAATGAAGAATTTAAAAGCTAAAATAAATTGAGAAAAAAAAGAAATATGTCTTGAAAATAGAGGAAAAGTAAAAACCTTCAATATAGAAGGAAATAGCAGTAATAATTTAAATATAATGGAAAATATAAAAGAAATAAAAAATGCTATAAGGCATGAACATATAAGAGAAGAATTATTTGAAAAATTAATAGAAATAATAAAACAAAATAATGAAGTAATAAAAAATAAAGAAGAACAATTACAACCTACGAACTTACTACAACACAAAATAATAACAACTAATGAAAATCCCATTTATACACGAAAC
>JBBAGI010000023.1:0-50000 GCA_037127475.1 Arma custos | reverse complement strand
GCACTGCTATCCTGTTACTGCCTGTGAATCATGATTCACTAATAGTAATCAGTATTACATTAAATGCATCGAATACAGAATTATTTTATTAATTTGTGAAAAAAAAAACATTCTAAATTTCAAGTGGATACGTTAAAAAAAAAGAGCAAATAATGTTAGTATTTCTTTAATAAACTCTTAACAGTTCTTATAATTTTTGGAGTAGGGAGTTGGCGGTCCCATCGGCCAGTCTTCTGAGCTATTGGTCTTGCAGGTTGGGAAGTTTTTTTAAAGGTTCTTCCCTAACTTCCGATCAAATATTCTTATTCGATATGTTCATCTTCATGGAGAATGGAAATGGTTGCAGTAAAAAAAAACACACCAAATAAGTACAATACTTATGTTTAATGTATGACGACGTATCAACCTACCTTGTAGGCCATCTTCAGGGCAAATGGGAGAGGCTGCTTGCTGGACCTAGTACCAACACTACACCATCTTCATCTTTGGTTTCCACGTCCAGTCATTCCCGTTGCTAATAAACTCTGCGCATGTTAAAGCAATCGTCTTTTTTTTTTTTCATACAAATAATGATCTATATTCTATCCTATCGATTTCGCTGTAGTACACTCGTATTTATTCGTATCTTCGTCTTTTCTTTATGTTTTCGTCTGTAACTCTTTGCCACCACTAATTTCAGGCATGGCCACTGCCGTAGGAAAGATTCACGCATGTTGAATTGCTACTCTACGCATATTTAGCACTGCTATTTTATTACTAGCTGTGGAGCAAGAAGCACTAATAATCATCAGTATCATCTTAAATCCAAGCTGTTGCTAATAAAAGAATTTTTCAAAATTCTTAGAAATGCGTTACACACCTTCATACACTTGAGGTGAATTCATCTATTAAGTTGTGGAAAAAGAAGATTCTAAATTCTTAGAGGATACATTGAAAAATAAATCAAATAATGTTAGTATTTCGTTGATAATCTTTAACTGTCCTTATAATTTTTGGCGTAGGGAGTTAGCGGCCCCATCGCCCAGTCTTCTGACTGCAGTCTGCTACTGGTCCTCCAGGTTGGGGGAAACCCACTACCGGGAAAGGGTAAATCTCTTTTCCGGTCTTACTTCTTCTGGCCGTGGCTCTACTTTCATTAATTTTCCAGTTCCACGTCCTGTCATCCACGTCGCTAATAAAGTCTGCGCACGTTTAAGCAATCGTCTTTTTTTTTTTAATACAAATTAGGATCGATATCAGTTATTTCATCAATATCGCTGTTGTATATTTATTTGTATCCTCGTAGATACCGATGCGCTTCTTTTTGCTTGTCTGTAACACTTTTCCACCGCTAATTTCTTGCAAGACCACTGCCGTAAAAAAGATTCACGCACGTTGAATTGCTACTATACGCATATTCAGCACTGCTATCTTGTTACTGCCTGTGAATCATGATTTACTAATAGTAATCAGTATCACATTAAACGCATCGAATACACAATTATTTTATTAATTTGTGAAAAAAAAAACATTCTAAATTTCAAGTGGATACGTTAAAAAAAAAGAGCAAATAATGTTAGTATTTCTTTAATAACCTCTTAACAGTTCTTATAATTTTTGGAGTAGGGAGTTGGCGGTCCCATCGGCCAGTCTTCTGAGCTATTGGTCTTGCAGGTTGGGAAGTTTTTTTAAAGGTTCTTCCCTAGCTTCCGATCAAATATTCTTATTCGATATGTTCATCTTCATGGAGAATGGAAATGGTTGCAGTAAAAAAAACAACACCAAATAAGTACAATACTTATGTTTAATGTATGACGACGTATCAACCTACCTTGTCGGCCATCTTCAGGGCAAATGGGAGAGGCTGCTTGCTGGACCGAGTACCAACACTACATCATCTTCATCTTTGGTTTCCACGTCCAGTCATTCCCGTTGCTAATAAACTCTGCGCATGTTAAAGCAATCGTCCTTTTTTTTTTCATACAAATAATGATCGATATTCTATCCTATCGATTTCGCTGTTGTACACTCGTATTTATTCGTATCTTCGTCTTTTCTTTATGTTTTCGTCTGTAACTCTTTGCCACCACTAATTTCAGGCATGGCCACTGCCGTAGGAAAGATTCACGCATGTTGAATTGCTACTCTACGCATATTCAGCACTGCTATTTTGTTACTAGCTGTGGAGCAAGAATAACTAATAATCATCAGTATTATCTGAAATACAATCGGTTGGTAATGTAAGAATTATTCAAAATTCTTAGAAATGCGTTACACACCTTCATACACTTGAGGTGAATTCATCTATTAAGTTGTGGAAAAAGAAGATTCTAAATTCCTAGAGGATACATTGAAAAATAAATCAAATAATGTTAGTATTTCGTTGATAATCTTTAACTGTCCTTATAATTTTTGGCGTAGGGAGTTAGCGGCCCCATCGCCCAGTCTTCTGACTGCAGTCAGCTACTGGTCCTCCAGGTTGGGGGAAACCCACTACCGGGAAAGGGTAAATCTCTTTTCCGGTCTTACTTCTTCTGGCCGTGGCTCTACTTTCATTAATTTTCCAGTTCCACGTCCTGTCATCCACGTCGCTAATAAAGTCTGCGCACGTTTAAGCAATCGTCTTTTTTTTTTTAATACAAATTAGGATCGATATCAGTTATTTCATCAATATCGCTGTTGTATATTTATTCGTATCCTCGTAGATACCGATGCGCTTCTTTTTGCTTGTCTGTAACACTTTTGAATCATGATTCACTAATAGTAATCAGTATCACATTAAATGCATCGAATACAGAATTATTTTATTAATTTGTGAAAAAAAAACATTCTAAATTTCAAGTGGATACGTTAAAAAAAAAGAGCAAATAATGTTAGTATTTCTTTAATAACCTCTTAACAGTTCTTATAATTTTTGGAGTAGGGAGTTGGCGGTCCCATCGGCCAGTCTTCTGAGCTATTGGTCTTGCAGGTTGGGAAGTTTTTTTAAAGGTTCTTCCCTAACTTCCGATCAAATATTCTTATTCGATATGTTCATCTTCATGGAGAATGGAAATGGTTGCAGTAAAAAAAAACACACCAAATAAGTACAATACTTATGTTTAATGTATGACGACGTATCAACCTACCTTGTAGGCCATCTTCAGGGCAAATGGGAGAGGCTGCTTGCTGGACCTAGTACCAACACTACATCATCTTCATCTTTGGTTTCCACGTCCAGTCATTCCCGTTGCTAATAAACTCTGCGCATGTTAAAGCAATCGTCTTTTTTTTTTTTCATACAAATAATGATCTATATTCTATCCTATCGATTTCGCTGTAGTACACTCGTATTTATTCGTATCTTCGTCTTTTCTTTATGTTTTCGTCTGTAACTCTTTGCCACCACTAATTTCAGGCATGGCCACTGCCGTAGGAAAGATTCACGCATGTTGAATTGCTACTCTACGCATATTTAGCACTGCTATTTTATTACTAGCTGTGGAGCAAGAAGCACTAATAATCATCAGTATCATCTTAAATCCAAGCTGTTGCTAATAAAAGAATTTTTCAAAATTCTTAGAAATGCGTTACACACCTTCATACACTTGAGGTGAATTCATCTATTAAGTTGTGGAAAAAGAAGATTCTAAATTCCTAGAGGATACATTGAAAAATAAATCAAATAATGTTAGTATTTCGTTGATAATCTTTAACTGTCCTTATAATTTTTGGCGTAGGGAGTTAGCGGCCCCATCGCCCAGTCTTCTGACTGCAGTCTGCTACTGGTCCTCCAGGTTGGGGGAAACCCACTACCGGGAAAGGGTAAATCTCTTTTCCGGTCTTACTTCTTCTGGCCGTGGCTCTACTTTCATTAATTTTCCAGTTCCACGTCCTGTCATCCACGTCGCTAATAAAGTCTGCGCACGTTTAAGCAATCGTCTTTTTTTTTTTTTAATACAAATTATTATCGATATCAGTTATTTCATCAATATCGCTGTTGTATATTTATTTGTATCCTCGTAGATACCGATGCGCTTCTTTTTGGTTGTCTGTAACACTTTTCCACCGCTAATTTCTTGCAAGACCACTGCCGTAAAAAAGATTCACGCACGTTGAATTGCTACTATACGCATATTCAGCACTGCTATCCTGTTACTGCCTGTGAATCATGATTCACTAATAGTAATCAGTATTACATTAAATGCATCGAATACAGAATTATTTTATTAATTTGTGAAAAAAAAAACATTCTAAATTTCAAGTGGATACGTTAAAAAAAAAGAGCAAATAATGTTAGTATTTCTTTAATAAACTCTTAACAGTTCTTATAATTTTTGGAGTAGGGAGTTGGCGGTCCCATCGGCCAGTCTTCTGAGCTATTGGTCTTGCAGGTTGGGAAGTTTTTTTAAAGGTTCTTCCCTAACTTCCGATCAAATATTCTTATTCGATATGTTCATCTTCATGGAGAATGGAAATGGTTGCAGTAAAAAAAAACACACCAAATAAGTACAATACTTATGTTTAATGTATGACGACGTATCAACCTACCTTGTAGGCCATCTTCAGGGCAAATGGGAGAGGCTGCTTGCTGGACCTAGTACCAACACTACACCATCTTCATCTTTGGTTTCCACGTCCAGTCATTCCCGTTGCTAATAAACTCTGCGCATGTTAAAGCAATCGTCTTTTTTTTTTTTCATACAAATAATGATCTATATTCTATCCTATCGATTTCGCTGTAGTACACTCGTATTTATTCGTATTTTCGTCTTTTCTTTATGTTTTCGTCTGTAACTCTTTGCCACCACTAATTTCAGGCATGGCCACTGCCGTAGGAAAGATTCACGCATGTTGAATTGCTACTCTACGCATATTTAGCACTGCTATTTTATTACTAGCTGTGGAGCAAGAAGCACTAATAATCATCAGTATCATCTTAAATCCAAGCTGTTGCTAATAAAAGAATTTTTCAAAATTCTTAGAAATGCGTTACACACCTTCATACACTTGAGGTGAATTCATCTATTAAGTTGTGGAAAAAGAAGATTCTAAATTCTTAGAGGATACATTGAAAAATAAATCAAATAATGTTAGTATTTCGTTGATAATCTTTAACTGTCCTTATAATTTTTGGCGTAGGGAGTTAGCGGCCCCATCGCCCAGTCTTCTGACTGCAGTCTGCTACTGGTCCTCCAGGTTGGGGGAAACCCACTACCGGGAAAGGGTAAATCTCTTTTCCGGTCTTACTTCTTCTGGCCGTGGCTCTACTTTCATTAATTTTCCAGTTCCACGTCCTGTCATCCACGTCGCTAATAAAGTCTGCGCACGTTTAAGCAATCGTCTTTTTTTTTTTAATACAAATTAGGATCGATATCAGTTATTTCATCAATATCGCTGTTGTATATTTATTCGTATCCTCGTAGATACCGATGCGCTTCTTTTTGCTTGTCTGTAACACTTTTCCACCGCTAATTTCTTGCAAGACCACTGCCGTAAAAAAGATTCACGCACGTTGAATTGCTACTATACGCATATTCAGCACTGCTATCTTGTTACTGCCTGTGAATCATGATTTACTAATAGTAATCAGTATCACATTAAACGCATCGAATACACAATTATTTTATTAATTTGTGAAAAAAAAACATTCTAAATTTCAAGTGGATACGTTAAAAAAAAAGAGCAAATAATGTTAGTATTTCTTTAATAACCTCTTAACAGTTCTTATAATTTTTGGAGTAGGGAGTTGGCGGTCCCATCGGCCAGTCTTCTGAGCTATTGGTCTTGCAGGTTGGGAAGTTTTTTTAAAGGTTCTTCCCTAGCTTCCGATCAAATATTCTTATTCGATATGTTCATCTTCATGGAGAATGGAAATGGTTGCAGTAAAAAAAACAACACCAAATAAGTACAATACTTATGTTTAATGTATGACGACGTATCAACCTACCTTGTCGGCCATCTTCAGGGCAAATGGGAGAGGCTGCTTGCTGGACCGAGTACCAACACTACATCATCTTCATCTTTGGTTTCCACGTCCAGTCATTCCCGTTGCTAATAAACTCTGCGCATGTTAAAGCAATCGTCCTTTTTTTTTTCATACAAATAATGATCGATATTCTATCCTATCGATTTCGCTGTTGTACACTCGTATTTATTCGTATCTTCGTCTTTTCTTTATGTTTTCGTCTGTAACTCTTTGCCACCACTAATTTCAGGCATGGCCACTGCCGTAGGAAAGATTCACGCATGTTGAATTGCTACTCTACGCATATTCAGCACTGCTATTTTGTTACTAGCTGTGGAGCAAGAATAACTAATAATCATCAGTATTATCTGAAATACAATCGGTTGGTAATGTAAGAATTATTCAAAATTCTTAGAAATGCGTTACACACCTTCATACACTTGAGGTGAATTCATCTATTAAGTTGTGGAAAAAGAAGATTCTAAATTCCTAGAGGATACATTGAAAAATAAATCAAATAATGTTAGTATTTCGTTGATAATCTTTAACTGTCCTTATAATTTTTGGCGTAGGGAGTTAGCGGCCCCATCGCCCAGTCTTCTGACTGCAGTCAGCTACTGGTCCTCCAGGTTGGGGGAAACCCACTACCGGGAAAGGGTAAATCTCTTTTCCGGTCTTACTTCTTCTGGCCGTGGCTCTACTTTCATTAATTTTCCAGTTCCACGTCCTGTCATCCACGTCGCTAATAAAGTCTGCGCACGTTTAAGCAATCGTCTTTTTTTTTTTAATACAAATTAGGATCGATATCAGTTATTTCATCAATATCGCTGTTGTATATTTATTCGTATCCTCGTAGATACCGATGCGCTTCTTTTTGCTTGTCTGTAACACTTTTGAATCATGATTCACTAATAGTAATCAGTATCACATTAAATGCATCGAATACAGAATTATTTTATTGATTTGTGAAAAAAAAACATTCTAAATTTCAAGTGGATACGTTAAAAAAAAAGAGCAAATAATGTTAGTATTTCTTTAATAACCTCTTAACAGTTCTTATAATTTTTGGAGTAGGGAGTTGGCGGTCCCATCGGCCAGTCTTCTGAGCTATTGGTCTTGCAGGTTGGGAAGTTTTTTTAAAGGTTCTTCCCTAACTTCCGATCAAATATTCTTATTCGATATGTTCATCTTCATGGAGAATGGAAATGGTTGCAGTAAAAAAAAACACACCAAATAAGTACAATACTTATGTTTAATGTATGACGACGTATCAACCTACCTTGTAGGCCATCTTCAGGGCAAATGGGAGAGGCTGCTTGCTGGACCTAGTACCAACACTACACCATCTTCATCTTTGGTTTCCACGTCCAGTCATTCCCGTTGCTAATAAACTCTGCGCATGTTAAAGCAATCGTCTTTTTTTTTTTCATACAAATAATGATCTATATTCTATCCTATCGATTTCGCTGTAGTACACTCGTATTTATTCGTATCTTCGTCTTTTCTTTATGTTTTCGTCTGTATCTCTTTGCCACCACTAATTTCAGGCATGGCCACTGCCGTAGGAAAGATTCACGCATGTTGAATTGCTACTCTACGCATATTTAGCACTGCTATTTTATTACTAGCTGTGGAGCAAGAAGCACTAATAATCATCAGTATCATCTTAAATCCAAGCTGTTGCTAATAAAAGAATTTTTCAAAATTCTTAGAAATGCGTTACACACCTTCATACACTTGAGGTGAATTCATCTATTAAGTTGTGGAAAAAGAAGATTCTAAATTCCTAGAGGATACATTGAAAAATAAATCAAATAATGTTAGTATTTCGTTGATAATCTTTAACTGTCCTTATAATTTTTGGCGTAGGGAGTTAGCGGCCCCATCGCCCAGTCTTCTGACTGCAGTCTGCTACTGGTCCTCCAGGTTGGGGGAAACCCACTACCGGGAAAGGGTAAATCTCTTTTCCGGTCTTACTTCTTCTGGCCGTGGCTCTACTTTCATTAATTTTCCAGTTCCACGTCCTGTCATCCACGTCGCTAATAAAGTCTGCGCACGTTTAAGCAATCGTCTTTTTTTTTTTAATACAAATTAGGATCGATATCAGTTATTTCATCAATATCGCTGTTGTATATTTATTCGTATCCTCGTAGATACCGATGCGCTTCTTTTTGCTTGTCTGTAACACTTTTCCACCGCTAATTTCTTGCAAGACCACTGCCGTAAAAAAGATTCACGCACGTTGAATTGCTACTATACGCATATTCAGCACTGCTATCTTGTTACTGCCTGTGAATCATGATTCACTAATAGTAATCAGTATCACATTAAACGCATCGAATACACAATTATTTTATTAATTTGTGAAAAAAAAAACATTCTAAATTTCAAGTGGATACGTTAAAAAAAAAGAGCAAATAATGTTAGTATTTCTTTAATAACCTCTTAACAGTTCTTATAATTTTTGGAGTAGGGAGTTGGCGGTCCCATCGGCCAGTCTTCTGAGCTATTGGTCTTGCAGGTTGGGAAGTTTTTTTAAAGGTTCTTCCCTAGCTTCCGATCAAATATTCTTATTCGATATGTTCATCTTCATGGAGAATGGAAATGGTTGCAGTAAAAAAAACAACACCAAATAAGTACAATACTTATGTTTAATGTATGACGACGTATCAACCTACCTTGTCGGCCATCTTCAGGGCAAATGGGAGAGGCTGCTTGCTGGACCGAGTACCAACACTACATCATCTTCATCTTTGGTTTCCACGTCCAGTCATTCCCGTTGCTAATAAACTCTGCGCATGTTAAAGCAATCGTCCTTTTTTTTTTCATACAAATAATGATCGATATTCTATCCTATCGATTTCGCTGTTGTACACTCGTATTTATTCGTATCTTCGTCTTTTCTTTATGTTTTCGTCTGTAACTCTTTGCCACCACTAATTTCAGGCATGGCCACTGCCGTAGGAAAGATTCACGCATGTTGAATTGCTACTCTACGCATATTCAGCACTGCTATTTTGTTACTAGCTGTGGAGCAAGAATAACTAATAATCATCAGTATTATCTGAAATACAATCGGTTGGTAATGTAAGAATTATTCAAAATTCTTAGAAATGCGTTACACACCTTCATACACTTGAATTGAATTCATCTATTAAGTTGTGGAAAAAGAAGATTCTAAATTCCTAGAGGATACATTGAAAAATAAATCAAATAATGTTAGTATTTCGTTGATAATCTTTAACTGTCCTTATAATTTTTGGCGTAGGGAGTTAGCGGCCCCATCGACCAGTCTTCTGACTGCAGTCAGCTACTGGTCCTCCAGGTTGGGGGAAACCCACTACCGGGAAAGGGTAAATCTCTTTTCCGGTCTTACTTCTTCTGGCCGTGGCTCTACTTTCATTAATTTTCCAGTTCCACGTCCTGTCATCCACGTCGCTAATAAAGTCTGCGCACGTTTAAGCAATCGTCTTTTTTTTTTTAATACAAATTAGGATCGATATCAGTTATTTCATCAATATCGCTGTTGTATATTTATTCGTATCCTCGTAGATACCGATGCGCTTCTTTTTGCTTGTCTGTAACACTTTTGAATCATGATTCACTAATAGTAATCAGTATCACATTAAATGCATCGAATACAGAATTATTTTATTAATTTGTGAAAAAAAAACATTCTAAATTTCAAGTGGATACGTTAAAAAAAAAGAGCAAATAATGTTAGTATTTCTTTAATAACCTCTTAACAGTTCTTATAATTTTTGGAGTAGGGAGTTGGCGGTCCCATCGGCCAGTCTTCTGAGCTATTGGTCTTGCAGGTTGGGAAGTTTTTTTAAAGGTTCTTCCCTAACTTCCGATCAAATATTCTTATTCGATATGTTCATCTTCATGGAGAATGGAAATGGTTGCAGTAAAAAAAAACACACCAAATAAGTACAATACTTATGTTTAATGTATGACGACGTATCAACCTACCTTGTAGGCCATCTTCAGGGCAAATGGGAGAGGCTGCTTGCTGGACCTAGTACCAACACTACATCATCTTCATCTTTGGTTTCCACGTCCAGTCATTCCCGTTGCTAATAAACTCTGCGCATGTTAAAGCAATCGTCCTTTTTTTTTTTCATACAAATAATGATCGATATTCTATCCTATCGATTTCGCTGTTGTACACTCGTATTTATTCGTATCTTCGTCTTTTCTTTATGTTTTCGTCTGTAACTCTTTGCCACCACTAATTTCAGGCATGGCCACTGCCGTAGGAAAGATTCACGCATGTTGAATTGCTACTCTACGCATATTTAGCACTGCTATTTTATTACTAGCTGTGGAGCAAGAAGCACTAATAATCATCAGTATCATATTAAATCCAAGCTGTTGCTAATAAAAGAATTTTTCAAAATTCTTAGAAATGCGTTACACACCTTCATAGACTTGAGGTGAATTCATCTATTAAGTTGTGGAAAAAGAAGATTCTAAATTCCTAGAGGATACATTGAAAAATAAATCAAATAATGTTAGTATTTCGTTGATAATCTTTAACTGTCCTTATAATTTTTGGCGTAGGGAGTTAGCGGCCCCATCGCCAAGTCTTCTGACTGCAGTCTGCTACTGGTCCTCCAGGTTGGGGGAAACCCATTACCGGGAAAGGGTAAATCTCTTTTCCGGTCTTACTTCTTCTGGCCGTGGCTCTACTTTCATTAATTTTCCAGTTCCACGTCCTGTCATCCACGTCGCTAATAAAGTCTGCGCACGTTTAAGCAATCGTCTTTTTTTTTTAATACAAATGAGGATCGATATCAGTTATTTCATCAATATCGCTGTTGTATATTTATTTGTATCCTCGTAGATACCGATGCGCTTCTTTTTGCTTGTCTGTAACACTTTTCCACCGCTAATTTCTTGCAAGACCACTGCCGTAAAAAAGATTCACGCACGTTGAATTGCTACTATACGCCTATTCAGCACTGCTATCTTGTTACTGCCTGTGATTCATGATTCACTAATAGTAATCAGTATCACATTAAACGCATCGAATACACAATTATTTTATTAATTTGTGAAAAAAAAAAAATTCTAAATTTCAAGTGGATACGTTAAAAAAAAAGAGCAAATAATGTTAGTATTTCTTTAATAACCTCTTAACAGTTCTTATAATTTTTGGAGTAGGGAGTTGGCGGTCCCATCGGCCAGTCTTCTGAGCTATTGGTCTTGCAGGTTGGGAAGTTTTTTTAAAGGTTCTTCCCTAGCTTCCGATAAAATATTCTTATTCGATATGTTCATCTTCATGGAGAATGGAAATGGTTGCAGTAAAAAAAACAACACCAAATAAGTACAATACTTATGTTTAATGTATGACGACGTATCAACCTACCTTGTAGGCTATCTTCAGGGCAAATGGGAGAGGCTGCTTGGTGGACCTAGTACCAACACTACATCATCTTCATCTTTGGTTTCCACGTCCAGTCATTCCCGTTGCTAATAAACTCTGCGCATGTTAAAGCAATCGTCCTTTTTTTTTTTCATAAAAATAATGATCGATATTCTATCCTATCGATTTCGCTGTTGTACACTCGTATTTATTCGTATCTTCGTCTTTTCTTTATGTTTTCGTCTGTAACTCTTTGCCACCACTAATTTCAGGCATGGCCACTGCCGTAGGAAAGATTCACGCATGTTGAATTGCTACTCTACGCATATTTAGCACTGCTATTTTATTACTAGCTGTGGAGCAAGAAGCACTAATAATCATCAGTATCATCTTAAATCCAAGCTGTTGCTAATAAAAGAATTTTTCAAAATTCTTAGAAATGCGTTACACACCTTCATACACTTGAGGTGAATTCATCTATTAAGTTGTGGAAAAAGAAGATTCTAAATTCCTAGAGGATACATTGAAAAATAAATCAAATAATGTTAGTATTTCGTTGATAATCTTTAACTGTCCTTATAATTTTTGGCGTAGGGAGTTAGCGGCCCCATCGCCCAGTCTTCTGACTGCAGTCAGCTACTGGTCCTCCAGGTTGGGGGAAACCCACTACCGGGAAAGGGTAAATCTCTTTTCCGGTCTTACTTCTTCTGGCCGTGGCTCTACTTTCATTAATTTTCCAGTTCCACGTCCTGTCATCCACGTCGCTAATAAAGTCTGCGCACGTTTAAGCAATCGTCTTTTTTTTTTTAATACAAATTAGGATCGATATCAGTTATTTCATCAATATCGCTGTTGTATATTTATTCGTATTCTCGTAGATACCGATGCGTTTCTTTTTGGTTGTCTGTAACACTTTTCCACCGCTAATTTCTTGCAAGACCACTGCCGTAAAAAAGATTCACGCACGTTGAATTGCTACTATACGCATATTCAGCACTGCTATCCTGTTACTGCCTGTGAATCATGATTCACTAATAGTAATCAGTATTACATTAAATGCATCGAATACAGAATTATTTTATTAATTTGTGAAAAAAAAAACATTCTAAATTTCAAGTGGATACGTTAAAAAAAAAGAGCAAATAATGTTAGTATTTCTTTAATAAACTCTTAACAGTTCTTATAATTTTTGGAGTAGGGAGTTGGCGGTCCCATCGGCCAGTCTTCTGAGCTATTGGTCTTGCAGGTTGGGAAGTTTTTTTAAAGGTTCTTCCCTAACTTCCGATCAAATATTCTTATTCGATATGTTCATCTTCATGGAGAATGGAAATGGTTGCAGTAAAAAAAAACACACCAAATAAGTACAATACTTATGTTTAATGTATGACGACGTATCAACCTACCTTGTAGGCCATCTTCAGGGCAAATGGGAGAGGCTGCTTGCTGGACCTAGTACCAACACTACACCATCTTCATCTTTGGTTTCCACGTCCAGTCATTCCCGTTGCTAATAAACTCTGCGCATGTTAAAGCAATCGTCTTTTTTTTTTTTCATACAAATAATGATCTATATTCTATCCTATCGATTTCGCTGTAGTACACTCGTATTTATTCGTATTTTCGTCTTTTCTTTATGTTTTCGTCTGTAACTCTTTGCCACCACTAATTTCAGGCATGGCCACTGCCGTAGGAAAGATTCACGCATGTTGAATTGCTACTCTACGCATATTTAGCACTGCTATTTTATTACTAGCTGTGGAGCAAGAAGCACTAATAATCATCAGTATCATCTTAAATCCAAGCTGTTGCTAATAAAAGAATTTTTCAAAATTCTTAGAAATGCGTTACACACCTTCATACACTTGAGGTGAATTCATCTATTAAGTTGTGGAAAAAGAAGATTCTAAATTCTTAGAGGATACATTGAAAAATAAATCAAATAATGTTAGTATTTCGTTGATAATCTTTAACTGTCCTTATAATTTTTGGCGTAGGGAGTTAGCGGCCCCATCGCCCAGTCTTCTGACTGCAGTCTGCTACTGGTCCTCCAGGTTGGGGGAAACCCACTACCGGGAAAGGGTAAATCTCTTTTCCGGTCTTACTTCTTCTGGCCGTGGCTCTACTTTCATTAATTTTCCAGTTCCACGTCCTGTCATCCACGTCGCTAATAAAGTCTGCGCACGTTTAAGCAATCGTCTTTTTTTTTTTAATACAAATTAGGATCGATATCAGTTATTTCATCAATATCGCTGTTGTATATTTATTCGTATCCTCGTAGATACCGATGCGCTTCTTTTTGCTTGTCTGTAACACTTTTCCACCGCTAATTTCTTGCAAGACCACTGCCGTAAAAAAGATTCACGCACGTTGAATTGCTACTATACGCATATTCAGCACTGCTATCTTGTTACTGCCTGTGAATCATGATTTACTAATAGTAATCAGTATCACATTAAACGCATCGAATACACAATTATTTTATTAATTTGTGAAAAAAAAACATTCTAAATTTCAAGTGGATACGTTAAAAAAAAAGAGCAAATAATGTTAGTATTTCTTTAATAACCTCTTAACAGTTCTTATAATTTTTGGAGTAGGGAGTTGGCGGTCCCATCGGCCAGTCTTCTGAGCTATTGGTCTTGCAGGTTGGGAAGTTTTTTTAAAGGTTCTTCCCTAGCTTCCGATCAAATATTCTTATTCGATATGTTCATCTTCATGGAGAATGGAAATGGTTGCAGTAAAAAAAACAACACCAAATAAGTACAATACTTATGTTTAATGTATGACGACGTATCAACCTACCTTGTCGGCCATCTTCAGGGCAAATGGGAGAGGCTGCTTGCTGGACCGAGTACCAACACTACATCATCTTCATCTTTGGTTTCCACGTCCAGTCATTCCCGTTGCTAATAAACTCTGCGCATGTTAAAGCAATCGTCCTTTTTTTTTTCATACAAATAATGATCGATATTCTATCCTATCGATTTCGCTGTTGTACACTCGTATTTATTCGTATCTTCGTCTTTTCTTTATGTTTTCGTCTGTAACTCTTTGCCACCACTAATTTCAGGCATGGCCACTGCCGTAGGAAAGATTCACGCATGTTGAATTGCTACTCTACGCATATTCAGCACTGCTATTTTGTTACTAGCTGTGGAGCAAGAATAACTAATAATCATCAGTATTATCTGAAATACAATCGGTTGGTAATGTAAGAATTATTCAAAATTCTTAGAAATGCGTTACACACCTTCATACACTTGAGGTGAATTCATCTATTAAGTTGTGGAAAAAGAAGATTCTAAATTCCTAGAGGATACATTGAAAAATAAATCAAATAATGTTAGTATTTCGTTGATAATCTTTAACTGTCCTTATAATTTTTGGCGTAGGGAGTTAGCGGCCCCATCGCCCAGTCTTCTGACTGCAGTCAGCTACTGGTCCTCCAGGTTGGGGGAAACCCACTACCGGGAAAGGGTAAATCTCTTTTCCGGTCTTACTTCTTCTGGCCGTGGCTCTACTTTCATTAATTTTCCAGTTCCACGTCCTGTCATCCACGTCGCTAATAAAGTCTGCGCACGTTTAAGCAATCGTCTTTTTTTTTTTAATACAAATTAGGATCGATATCAGTTATTTCATCAATATCGCTGTTGTATATTTATTCGTATCCTCGTAGATACCGATGCGCTTCTTTTTGCTTGTCTGTAACACTTTTGAATCATGATTCACTAATAGTAATCAGTATCACATTAAATGCATCGAATACAGAATTATTTTATTGATTTGTGAAAAAAAAACATTCTAAATTTCAAGTGGATACGTTAAAAAAAAAGAGCAAATAATGTTAGTATTTCTTTAATAACCTCTTAACAGTTCTTATAATTTTTGGAGTAGGGAGTTGGCGGTCCCATCGGCCAGTCTTCTGAGCTATTGGTCTTGCAGGTTGGGAAGTTTTTTTAAAGGTTCTTCCCTAACTTCCGATCAAATATTCTTATTCGATATGTTCATCTTCATGGAGAATGGAAATGGTTGCAGTAAAAAAAAACACACCAAATAAGTACAATACTTATGTTTAATGTATGACGACGTATCAACCTACCTTGTAGGCCATCTTCAGGGCAAATGGGAGAGGCTGCTTGCTGGACCTAGTACCAACACTACACCATCTTCATCTTTGGTTTCCACGTCCAGTCATTCCCGTTGCTAATAAACTCTGCGCATGTTAAAGCAATCGTCTTTTTTTTTTTCATACAAATAATGATCTATATTCTATCCTATCGATTTCGCTGTAGTACACTCGTCTTTATTCGTATCTTCGTCTTTTCTTTATGTTTTCGTCTGTATCTCTTTGCCACCACTAATTTCAGGCATGGCCACTGCCGTAGGAAAGATTCACGCATGTTGAATTGCTACTCTACGCATATTTAGCACTGCTATTTTATTACTAGCTGTGGAGCAAGAAGCACTAATAATCATCAGTATCATCTTAAATCCAAGCTGTTGCTAATAAAAGAATTTTTCAAAATTCTTAGAAATGCGTTACACACCTTCATACACTTGAGGTGAATTCATCTATTAAGTTGTGGAAAAAGAAGATTCTAAATTCCTAGAGGATACATTGAAAAATAAATCAAATAATGTTAGTATTTCGTTGATAATCTTTAACTGTCCTTATAATTTTTGGCGTAGGGAGTTAGCGGCCCCATCGCCCAGTCTTCTGACTGCAGTCTGCTACTGGTCCTCCAGGTTGGGGGAAACCCACTACCGGGAAAGGGTAAATCTCTTTTCCGGTCTTACTTCTTCTGGCCGTGGCTCTACTTTCATTAATTTTCCAGTTCCACGTCCTGTCATCCACGTCGCTAATAAAGTCTGCGCACGTTTAAGCAATCGTCTTTTTTTTTTTAATACAAATTAGGATCGATATCAGTTATTTCATCAATATCGCTGTTGTATATTTATTCGTATCCTCGTAGATACCGATGCGCTTCTTTTTGCTTGTCTGTAACACTTTTCCACCGCTAATTTCTTGCAAGACCACTGCCGTAAAAAAGATTCACGCACGTTGAATTGCTACTATACGCATATTCAGCACTGCTATCTTGTTACTGCCTGTGAATCATGATTCACTAATAGTAATCAGTATCACATTAAACGCATCGAATACACAATTATTTTATTAATTTGTGAAAAAAAAAACATTCTAAATTTCAAGTGGATACGTTAAAAAAAAAGAGCAAATAATGTTAGTATTTCTTTAATAACCTCTTAACAGTTCTTATAATTTTTGGAGTAGGGAGTTGGCGGTCCCATCGGCCAGTCTTCTGAGCTATTGGTCTTGCAGGTTGGGAAGTTTTTTTAAAGGTTCTTCCCTAGCTTCCGATCAAATATTCTTATTCGATATGTTCATCTTCATGGAGAATGGAAATGGTTGCAGTAAAAAAAACAACACCAAATAAGTACAATACTTATGTTTAATGTATGACGACGTATCAACCTACCTTGTCGGCCATCTTCAGGGCAAATGGGAGAGGCTGCTTGCTGGACCGAGTACCAACACTACATCATCTTCATCTTTGGTTTCCACGTCCAGTCATTCCCGTTGCTAATAAACTCTGCGCATGTTAAAGCAATCGTCCTTTTTTTTTTCATACAAATAATGATCGATATTCTATCCTATCGATTTCGCTGTTGTACACTCGTATTTATTCGTATCTTCGTCTTTTCTTTATGTTTTCGTCTGTAACTCTTTGCCACCACTAATTTCAGGCATGGCCACTGCCGTAGGAAAGATTCACGCATGTTGAATTGCTACTCTACGCATATTCAGCACTGCTATTTTGTTACTAGCTGTGGAGCAAGAATAACTAATAATCATCAGTATTATCTGAAATACAATCGGTTGGTAATGTAAGAATTATTCAAAATTCTTAGAAATGCGTTACACACCTTCATACACTTGAATTGAATTCATCTATTAAGTTGTGGAAAAAGAAGATTCTAAATTCCTAGAGGATACATTGAAAAATAAATCAAATAATGTTAGTATTTCGTTGATAATCTTTAACTGTCCTTATAATTTTTGGCGTAGGGAGTTAGCGGCCCCATCGACCAGTCTTCTGACTGCAGTCAGCTACTGGTCCTCCAGGTTGGGGGAAACCCACTACCGGGAAAGGGTAAATCTCTTTTCCGGTCTTACTTCTTCTGGCCGTGGCTCTACTTTCATTAATTTTCCAGTTCCACGTCCTGTCATCCACGTCGCTAATAAAGTCTGCGCACGTTTAAGCAATCGTCTTTTTTTTTTTAATACAAATTAGGATCGATATCAGTTATTTCATCAATATCGCTGTTGTATATTTATTCGTATCCTCGTAGATACCGATGCGCTTCTTTTTGCTTGTCTGTAACACTTTTGAATCATGATTCACTAATAGTAATCAGTATCACATTAAATGCATCGAATACAGAATTATTTTATTAATTTGTGAAAAAAAAACATTCTAAATTTCAAGTGGATACGTTAAAAAAAAAGAGCAAATAATGTTAGTATTTCTTTAATAACCTCTTAACAGTTCTTATAATTTTTGGAGTAGGGAGTTGGCGGTCCCATCGGCCAGTCTTCTGAGCTATTGGTCTTGCAGGTTGGGAAGTTTTTTTAAAGGTTCTTCCCTAACTTCCGATCAAATATTCTTATTCGATATGTTCATCTTCATGGAGAATGGAAATGGTTGCAGTAAAAAAAAACACACCAAATAAGTACAATACTTATGTTTAATGTATGACGACGTATCAACCTACCTTGTAGGCCATCTTCAGGGCAAATGGGAGAGGCTGCTTGCTGGACCTAGTACCAACACTACATCATCTTCATCTTTGGTTTCCACGTCCAGTCATTCCCGTTGCTAATAAACTCTGCGCATGTTAAAGCAATCGTCCTTTTTTTTTTTCATACAAATAATGATCGATATTCTATCCTATCGATTTCGCTGTTGTACACTCGTATTTATTCGTATCTTCGTCTTTTCTTTATGTTTTCGTCTGTAACTCTTTGCCACCACTAATTTCAGGCATGGCCACTGCCGTAGGAAAGATTCACGCATGTTGAATTGCTACTCTACGCATATTTAGCACTGCTATTTTATTACTAGCTGTGGAGCAAGAAGCACTAATAATCATCAGTATCATATTAAATCCAAGCTGTTGCTAATAAAAGAATTTTTCAAAATTCTTAGAAATGCGTTACACACCTTCATAGACTTGAGGTGAATTCATCTATTAAGTTGTGGAAAAAGAAGATTCTAAATTCCTAGAGGATACATTGAAAAATAAATCAAATAATGTTAGTATTTCGTTGATAATCTTTAACTGTCCTTATAATTTTTGGCGTAGGGAGTTAGCGGCCCCATCGCCAAGTCTTCTGACTGCAGTCTGCTACTGGTCCTCCAGGTTGGGGGAAACCCATTACCGGGAAAGGGTAAATCTCTTTTCCGGTCTTACTTCTTCTGGCCGTGGCTCTACTTTCATTAATTTTCCAGTTCCACGTCCTGTCATCCACGTCGCTAATAAAGTCTGCGCACGTTTAAGCAATCGTCTTTTTTTTTTAATACAAATGAGGATCGATATCAGTTATTTCATCAATATCGCTGTTGTATATTTATTTGTATCCTCGTAGATACCGATGCGCTTCTTTTTGCTTGTCTGTAACACTTTTCCACCGCTAATTTCTTGCAAGACCACTGCCGTAAAAAAGATTCACGCACGTTGAATTGCTACTATACGCCTATTCAGCACTGCTATCTTGTTACTGCCTGTGATTCATGATTCACTAATAGTAATCAGTATCACATTAAACGCATCGAATACACAATTATTTTATTAATTTGTGAAAAAAAAAAAATTCTAAATTTCAAGTGGATACGTTAAAAAAAAAGAGCAAATAATGTTAGTATTTCTTTAATAACCTCTTAACAGTTCTTATAATTTTTGGAGTAGGGAGTTGGCGGTCCCATCGGCCAGTCTTCTGAGCTATTGGTCTTGCAGGTTGGGAAGTTTTTTTAAAGGTTCTTCCCTAGCTTCCGATAAAATATTCTTATTCGATATGTTCATCTTCATGGAGAATGGAAATGGTTGCAGTAAAAAAAACAACACCAAATAAGTACAATACTTATGTTTAATGTATGACGACGTATCAACCTACCTTGTAGGCTATCTTCAGGGCAAATGGGAGAGGCTGCTTGGTGGACCTAGTACCAACACTACATCATCTTCATCTTTGGTTTCCACGTCCAGTCATTCCCGTTGCTAATAAACTCTGCGCATGTTAAAGCAATCGTCCTTTTTTTTTTTCATAAAAATAATGATCGATATTCTATCCTATCGATTTCGCTGTTGTACACTCGTATTTATTCGTATCTTCGTCTTTTCTTTATGTTTTCGTCTGTAACTCTTTGCCACCACTAATTTCAGGCATGGCCACTGCCGTAGGAAAGATTCACGCATGTTGAATTGCTACTCTACGCATATTTAGCACTGCTATTTTATTACTAGCTGTGGAGCAAGAAGCACTAATAATCATCAGTATCATCTTAAATCCAAGCTGTTGCTAATAAAAGAATTTTTCAAAATTCTTAGAAATGCGTTACACACCTTCATACACTTGAGGTGAATTCATCTATTAAGTTGTGGAAAAAGAAGATTCTAAATTCCTAGAGGATACATTGAAAAATAAATCAAATAATGTTAGTATTTCGTTGATAATCTTTAACTGTCCTTATAATTTTTGGCGTAGGGAGTTAGCGGCCCCATCGCCCAGTCTTCTGACTGCAGTCAGCTACTGGTCCTCCAGGTTGGGGGAAACCCACTACCGGGAAAGGGTAAATCTCTTTTCCGGTCTTACTTCTTCTGGCCGTGGCTCTACTTTCATTAATTTTCCAGTTCCACGTCCTGTCATCCACGTCGCTAATAAAGTCTGCGCACGTTTAAGCAATCGTCTTTTTTTTTTTAATACAAATTAGGATCGATATCAGTTATTTCATCAATATCGCTGTTGTATATTTATTCGTATTCTCGTAGATACCGATGCGTTTCTTTTTGGTTGTCTGTAACACTTTTCCACCGCTAATTTCTTGCAAGACCACTGCCGTAAAAAAGATTCACGCACGTTGAATTGCTACTATACGCATATTCAGCACTGCTATCCTGTTACTGCCTGTGAATCATGATTCACTAATAGTAATCAGTATTACATTAAATGCATCGAATACAGAATTATTTTATTAATTTGTGAAAAAAAGAACATTCTAAATTTCAAGTGGATACGTTAAAAAAAAAGAGCAAATAATGTTAGTATTTCTTTAATAACCTCTTAACAGTTCTTATAATTTTTGGAGTAGGGAGTTGGCGGTCCCATCGGCCAGTCTTCTGAGCTATTGGTCTTGCAGGTTGGGAAGTTTTTTTAAAGGTTCTTCCCTAACTTCCGATCAAATATTCTTATTCGATATGTTCATCTTCATGGAGAATGGAAATGGTTGCAGTAAAAAAAAACACACCAAATAAGTACAATACTTATGTTTAATGTATGACGACGTATCAACCTACCTTGTAGGCCATCTTCAGGGCAAATGGGAGAGGCTGCTTGCTGGACCTAGTACCAACACTACACCATCTTCATCTTTGGTTTCCACGTCCAGTCATTCCCGTTGCTAATAAACTCTGCGCATGTTAAAGCAATCGTCCTTTTTTTTTTTCATACAAATAATGATCGATATTCTATCCTATCGATTTCGCTGTTGTACACTCGTATTTATTCGTATCTTCGTCTTTTCTTTATGTTTTCGTCTGTAACTCTTTGTCACCACTAATTTCAGGCATGGCCACTGCCGTAGGAAAGATTCACGCATGTTGAATTGCTACTCTACGCATATTTAGCACTGCTATTTTATTACTAGCTGTGGAGCAAGAAGCACTAATAATCATCAGTATCATCTTAAATCCAAGCTGTTGCTAATAAAAGAATTTTTCAAAATTCTTAGAAATGCGTTACACACCTTCATACACTTGAGGTGAATTCATCTATTAAGTTGTGGAAAAAGAAGATTCTAAATTCCTAGAGGATACATTGAAAAATAAATCAAATAATGTTAGTATTTCGTTGATAATCTTTAACTGTCCTTATAATTTTTGGCGTAGGGAGTTAGCGGCCCCATCGCCCAGTCTTCTGACTGCAGTCTGCTACTGGTCCTCCAGGTTGGGGGAAACCCACTACCGGGAAAGGGTAAATCTCTTTTCCGGTCTTACTTCTTCTGGCCGTGGCTCTACTTTCATTAATTTTCCAGTTCCACGTCCTGTCATCCACGTCGCTAATAAAGTCTGCGCACGTTTAAGCAATCGTCTTTTTTTTTTTAATACAAATTAGGATCGATATCAGTTATTTCATCAATATCGCTGTTGTATATTTATTTGTATCCTCGTAGATACCGATGCGCTTCTTTTTGCTTGTCTGTAACACTTTTCCACCGCTAATTTCTTGCAAGACCACTGCCGTAAAAAAGATTCACGCACGTTGAATTGCTACTATACGCATATTCAGCACTGCTATCTTGTTACTGCCTGTGAATCATGATTTACTAATAGTAATCAGTATCACATTAAACGCATCGAATACACAATTATTTTATTAATTTGTGAAAAAAAAAACATTCTAAATTTCAAGTGGATACGTTAAAAAAAAAGAGCAAATAATGTTAGTATTTCTTTAATAACCTCTTAACAGTTCTTATAATTTTTGGAGTAGGGAGTTGGCGGTCCCATCGGCCAGTCTTCTGAGCTATTGGTCTTGCAGGTTGGGAAGTTTTTTTAAAGGTTCTTCCCTAGCTTCCGATCAAATATTCTTATTCGATATGTTCATCTTCATGGAGAATGGAAATGGTTGCAGTAAAAAAAACAACACCAAATAAGTACAATACTTATGTTTAATGTATGACGACGTATCAACCTACCTTGTCGGCCATCTTCAGGGCAAATGGGAGAGGCTGCTTGCTGGACCGAGTACCAACACTACATCATCTTCATCTTTGGTTTCCACGTCCAGTCATTCCCGTTGCTAATAAACTCTGCGCATGTTAAAGCAATCGTCCTTTTTTTTTTCATACAAATAATGATCGATATTCTATCCTATCGATTTCGCTGTTGTACACTCGTATTTATTCGTATCTTCGTCTTTTCTTTATGTTTTCGTCTGTAACTCTTTGCCACCACTAATTTCAGGCATGGCCACTGCCGTAGGAAAGATTCACGCATGTTGAATTGCTACTCTACGCATATTCAGCACTGCTATTTTGTTACTAGCTGTGGAGCAAGAATAACTAATAATCATCAGTATTATCTGAAATACAATCGGTTGGTAATGTAAGAATTATTCAAAATTCTTAGAAATGCGTTACACACCTTCATACACTTGAGGTGAATTCATCTATTAAGTTGTGGAAAAAGAAGATTCTAAATTCCTAGAGGATACATTGAAAAATAAATCAAATAATGTTAGTATTTCGTTGATAATCTTTAACTGTCCTTATAATTTTTGGCGTAGGGAGTTAGCGGCCCCATCGCCCAGTCTTCTGACTGCAGTCAGCTACTGGTCCTCCAGGTTGGGGGAAACCCACTACCGGGAAAGGGTAAATCTCTTTTCCGGTCTTACTTCTTCTGGCCGTGGCTCTACTTTCATTAATTTTCCAGTTCCACGTCCTGTCATCCACGTCGCTAATAAAGTCTGCGCACGTTTAAGCAATCGTCTTTTTTTTTTTAATACAAATTAGGATCGATATCAGTTATTTCATCAATATCGCTGTTGTATATTTATTCGTATCCTCGTAGATACCGATGCGCTTCTTTTTGCTTGTCTGTAACACTTTTGAATCATGATTCACTAATAGTAATCAGTATCACATTAAATGCATCGAATACAGAATTATTTTATTAATTTGTGAAAAAAAAACATTCTAAATTTCAAGTGGATACGTTAAAAAAAAAGAGCAAATAATGTTAGTATTTCTTTAATAACCTCTTAACAGTTCTTATAATTTTTGGAGTAGGGAGTTGGCGGTCCCATCGGCCAGTCTTCTGAGCTATTGGTCTTGCAGGTTGGGAAGTTTTTTTAAAGGTTCTTCCCTAACTTCCGATCAAATATTCTTATTCGATATGTTCATCTTCATGGAGAATGGAAATGGTTGCAGTAAAAAAAAACACACCAAATAAGTACAATACTTATGTTTAATGTATGACGACGTATCAACCTACCTTGTAGGCCATCTTCAGGGCAAATGGGAGAGGCTGCTTGCTGGACCTAGTACCAACACTACATCATCTTCATCTTTGGTTTCCACGTCCAGTCATTCCCGTTGCTAATAAACTCTGCGCATGTTAAAGCAATCGTCCTTTTTTTTTTTCATACAAATAATGATCGATATTCTATCCTATCGATTTCGCTGTTGTACACTCGTATTTATTCGTATCTTCGTCTTTTCTTTATGTTTTCGTCTGTAACTCTTTGCCACCACTAATTTCAGGCATGGCCACTGCCGTAGGAAAGATTCACGCATGTTGAATTGCTACTCTACGCATATTTAGCACTGCTATTTTATTACTAGCTGTGGAGCAAGAAGCACTAATAATCATCAGTATCATATTAAATCCAAGCTGTTGCTAATAAAAGAATTTTTCAAAATTCTTAGAAATGCGTTACACACCTTCATAGACTTGAGGTGAATTCATCTATTAAGTTGTGGAAAAAGAAGATTCTAAATTCCTAGAGGATACATTGAAAAATAAATCAAATAATGTTAGTATTTCGTTGATAATCTTTAACTGTCCTTATAATTTTTGGCGTAGGGAGTTAGCGGCCCCATCGCCAAGTCTTCTGACTGCAGTCTGCTACTGGTCCTCCAGGTTGGGGGAAACCCATTACCGGGAAAGGGTAAATCTCTTTTCCGGTCTTACTTCTTCTGGCCGTGGCTCTACTTTCATTAATTTTCCAGTTCCACGTCCTGTCATCCACGTCGCTAATAAAGTCTGCGCACGTTTAAGCAATCGTCTTTTTTTTTTAATACAAATGAGGATCGATATCAGTTATTTCATCAATATCGCTGTTGTATATTTATTTGTATCCTCGTAGATACCGATGCGCTTCTTTTTGCTTGTCTGTAACACTTTTCCACCGCTAATTTCTTGCAAGACCACTGCCGTAAAAAAGATTCACGCACGTTGAATTGCTACTATACGCCTATTCAGCACTGCTATCTTGTTACTGCCTGTGATTCATGATTCACTAATAGTAATCAGTATCACATTAAACGCATCGAATACACAATTATTTTATTAATTTGTGAAAAAAAAAAAAATTCTAAATTTCAAGTGGATACGTTAAAAAAAAAGAGCAAATAATGTTAGTATTTCTTTAATAACCTCTTAACAGTTCTTATAATTTTTGGAGTAGGGAGTTGGCGGTCCCATCGGCCAGTCTTCTGAGCTATTGGTCTTGCAGGTTGGGAAGTTTTTTTAAAGGTTCTTCCCTAGCTTCCGATAAAATATTCTTATTCGATATGTTCATCTTCATGGAGAATGGAAATGGTTGCAGTAAAAAAAACAACACCAAATAAGTACAATACTTATGTTTAATGTATGACGACGTATCAACCTACCTTGTAGGCTATCTTCAGGGCAAATGGGAGAGGCTGCTTGGTGGACCTAGTACCAACACTACATCATCTTCATCTTTGGTTTCCACGTCCAGTCATTCCCGTTGCTAATAAACTCTGCGCATGTTAAAGCAATCGTCCTTTTTTTTTTTCATAAAAATAATGATCGATATTCTATCCTATCGATTTCGCTGTTGTACACTCGTATTTATTCGTATCTTCGTCTTTTCTTTATGTTTTCGTCTGTAACTCTTTGCCACCACTAATTTCTGGCATGGCCACTGCCGTAGGAAAGATTCACGCATGTTGAATTGCTACTCTACGCATATTTAGCACTGCTATTTTATTACTAGCTGTGGAGCAAGAAGCACTAATAATCATCAGTATCATCTTAAATCCAAGCTGTTGCTAATAAAAGAATTTTTCAAAATTCTTAGAAATGCGTTACACACCTTCATACACTTGAGGTGAATTCATCTATTAAGTTGTGGAAAAAGAAGATTCTAAATTCCTAGAGGATACATTGAAAAATAAATCAAATAATGTTAGTATTTCGTTGATAATCTTTAACTGTCCTTATAATTTTTGGTGTAGGGAGTTAGCGGCCCCATCGCCCAGTCTTCTGACTGCAGTCAGCTACTGGTCCTCCAGGTTGGGGGAAACCCACTACCGGGAAAGGGTAAATCTCTTTTCCGGTCTTACTTCTTCTGGCCGTGGCTCTACTTTCATTAATTTTCCAGTTCCACGTCCTGTCATCCACGTCGCTAATAAAGTCTGCGCACGTTTAAGCAATCGTCTTTTTTTTTTTTAATACAAATTAGGATCGATATCAGTTATTTCATCAATATCGCTGTTGTATATTTATTCGTATTCTCGTAGATACCGATGCGTTTCTTTTTGGTTGTCTGTAACACTTTTCCACCGCTAATTTCTTGCAAGACCACTGCCGTAAAAAAGATTCACGCACGTTGAATTGCTACTATACGCATATTCAGCACTGCTATCCTGTTACTGCCTGTGAATCATGATTCACTAATAGTAATCAGTATTACATTAAATGCATCGAATACAGAATTATTTTATTAATTTGTGAAAAAAAGAACATTCTAAATTTCAAGTGGATACGTTAAAAAAAAAGAGCAAATAATGTTAGTATTTCTTTAATAACCTCTTAACAGTTCTTATAATTTTTGGAGTAGGGAGTTGGCGGTCCCATCGGCCAGTCTTCTGAGCTATTGGTCTTGCAGGTTGGGAAGTTTTTTTAAAGGTTCTTCCCTAACTTCCGATCAAATATTCTTATTCGATATGTTCATCTTCATGGAGAATGGAAATGGTTGCAGTAAAAAAAAACACACCAAATAAGTACAATACTTATGTTTAATGTATGACGACGTATCAACCTACCTTGTAGGCCATCTTCAGGGCAAATGGGAGAGGCTGCTTGCTGGACCTAGTACCAACACTACACCATCTTCATCTTTGGTTTCCACGTCCAGTCATTCCCGTTGCTAATAAACTCTGCGCATGTTAAAGCAATCGTCCTTTTTTTTTTTCATACAAATAATGATCGATATTCTATCCTATCGATTTCGCTGTTGTACACTCGTATTTATTCGTATCTTCGTCTTTTCTTTATGTTTTCGTCTGTAACTCTTTGTCACCACTAATTTCAGGCATGGCCACTGCCGTAGGAAAGATTCACGCATGTTGAATTGCTACTCTACGCATATTTAGCACTGCTATTTTATTACTAGCTGTGGAGCAAGAAGCACTAATAATCATCAGTATCATCTTAAATCCAAGCTGTTGCTAATAAAAGAATTTTTCAAAATTCTTAGAAATGCGTTACACACCTTCATACACTTGAGGTGAATTCATCTATTAAGTTGTGGAAAAAGAAGATTCTAAATTCCTAGAGGATACATTGAAAAATAAATCAAATAATGTTAGTATTTCGTTGATAATCTTTAACTGTCCTTATAATTTTTGGCGTAGGGAGTTAGCGGCCCCATCGCCCAGTCTTCTGACTGCAGTCAGCTACTGGTCCTCCAGGTTGGGGGAAACCCACTACCGGGAAAGGGTTAATCTCTTTTCCGGTCTTACTTCTTCTGGCCGTGGCTCTACTTTCATTAATTTTCCAGTTCCACGTCCTGTCATCCACGTCGCTAATAAAGTCTGCGCACGTTTAAGCAATCGTCTTTTTTTTTTAATACAAATTAGGATCGATATCAGTTATTTCATCAATATCGCTGTTGTATATTTATTCGTATCCTCGTAGATACCGATGCGCTTCTTTTTGCTTGTCTGTAACACTTTTGAATCATGATTCACTAATAGTAATCAGTATCACATTAAACGCATCGAATACACAATTATTTTATTAATTTGTGAAAAAAAAAACATTCTAAATTTCAAGTGGATACGTTAAAAAAAAAGAGCAAATAATGTTAGTATTTCTTTAATAACCTCTTAACAGTTCTTATAATTTTTGGAGTAGGGAGTTGGCGGTCCCATCGGCCAGTCTTCTGAGCTATTGGTCTTGCAGGTTGGGAAGTTTTTTTAAAGGTTCTTCTCTAACTTTCGATCAAATATTCTTATTCGATATGTTCATCTTCATGGAGAATGGAAATGGTTGCAGTAAAAAAAAACACACCAAATAAGTACAATACTTATGTTTAATGTATGACGACGTATCAACCTACCTTGTAGGCCATCTTCAGGGCAAATGGGAGAGGCTGCTTGCTGGACCTAGTACCAACACTACACCATCTTCATCTTTGGTTTCCACGTCCAGTCATTCCCGTTGCTAATAAACTCTGCGCATGTTAAAGCAATCGTCTTTTTTTTTTTTCATACAAATAATGATCGATATTCTATCCTATCGATTTCGCTGTTGTACACTCGTATTTATTCGTATCTTCGTCTTTTCTTTATGTTTTCGTCTGTAACTCTTTGCCACCACTAATTTCAGGCATGGCCACTGCCGTAGGAAAGATTCACGCATGTTGAATTGCTACTCTACGCATATTTAGCACTGCTATTTTATTACTAGCTGTGGAGCAAGAAGCACTAATAATCATCAGTATCATCTTAAATCCAAGCTGTTGCTAATAAAAGAATTTTTCAAAATTCTTAGAAATGCGTTACACACCTTCATACACTTGAGGTGAATTCATCTATTAAGTTGTGGAAAAAGAAGATTCTAAATTCCTAGAGGATACATTGAAAAATAAATCAAATAATGTTAGTATTTCGTTGATAATCTTTAACTGTCCTTATAATTTTTGGCGTAGGGAGTTAGCGGCCCCATCGCCCAGTCTTCTGACTGCAGTCTGCTACTGGTCCTCCAGGTTGGGGGAAACCCACTACCGGGAAAGGGTAAATCTCTTTTCCGGTCTTACTTCTTCTGGCCGTGGCTCTACTTTCATTAATTTTCCAGTTCCACGTCCTGTCATCCACGTCGCTAATAAAGTCTGCGCACGTTTAAGCAATCGTCTTTTTTTTTTTTAATACAAATTAGGATCGATATCAGTTATTTCATCAATATCGCTGTTGTATATTTATTTGTATCCTCGTAGATACCGATGCGCTTCTTTTTGCTTGTCTGTAACACTTTTCCACCGCTAATTTCTTGCAAGTCCACTGCCGTAAAAAAGATTCACGCACGTTGAATTGCTACTATACGCATATTCAGCACTGCTATCTTGTTACTGCCTGTGAATCATGATTCACTAATAGTAATCAGTATCACATTAAACGCATCGAATACACAATTATTTTATTAATTTGTGAAAAAAAAAAACATTCTAAATTTCAAGTGGATACGTTAAAAAAAAAGAGCAAATAATGTTAGTATTTCTTTAATAACCTCTTAACAGTTCTTATAATTTTTGGAGTAGGGAGTTGGCGGTCCCATCGGCCAGTCTTCTGAGCTATTGGTCTTGCAGGTTGGGAAGTTTTTTTAAAGGTTCTTCCCAAGCTTCCGATCAAATATTCTTATTCGATATGTTCATCTTCATGGAGAATGGAAATGGTTGCAGTAAAAAAAACAACACCAAATAAGTACAATACTTATGTTTAATGTATGACGACGTATCAACCTACCTTGTCGGCCATCTTCAGGGCAAATGGGAGAGGCTGCTTGCTGGACCGAGTACCAACACTACATCATCTTCATCTTTGGTTTCCACGTCCAGTCATTCCCGTTGCTAATAAACTCTGCGCATGTTAAAGCAATCGTCTTTTTTTTTTTCATACAAATAATGATCGATATTCTATCCTATCGATTTCGCTGTTGTACACTCGTATTTATTCGTATCTTCGTCTTTTCTTTATGTTTTTGTCTGTAACTCTTTGCCACCACTAATTTCAGGCATGGCCACTGCCGTAGGAAAGATTCACGCATGTTGAATTGCTACTCTACGCATATTCAGCACTGCTATTTTGTTACTAGCTGTGGAGCAAGAATAACTAATAATCATCAGTATTATCTGAAATACAATCGGTTGGTAATGTAAGAATTATTCAAAATTCTTAGAAATGCGTTACACACCTTCATACACTTGAGGTGAATTCATCTATTAAGCTGTGGAAAAAGAAGATTCTAAATTCATAGAGGATACATTGAAAAATAAATCAAATAATGTTAGTATTTCGTTGATAATCTTTAACTGTCCTTATAATTTTTGGCGTAGGGAGTTAGCGGCCCCATCGCCCAGTCTTCTGACTGCAGTCAGCTACTGGTCCTCCAGGTTGGGGGAAACCCACTACCGGGAAAGGGTAAATCTCTTTTCCGGTCTTACTTCTTCTGGCCGTGGCTCTACTTTCATTAATTTTCCAGTTCCACGTCCTGTCATCCACGTCGCTAATAAAATCTGCGCACGTTTAAGCAATCGTCTTTTTTTTTTTAATACAAATTAGGATCGATATCAGTTATTTCATCAATATCGCTGTTGTATATTTATTCGTATCCTCGTAGATACCGATGCGCTTCTTTTTGCCTGTCTGTAACACTTTTCCACCGCTAATTTCTTGCAAGACCACTGCCGTAAAAAAGATTCACGCACGTTGAATTGCTACTATACGCATATTCAGCACTGCTATCTTGTTACTGCCTGTGAATCATGATTCACTAATAGTAATCAGTATCACATTAAATGCATCGAATACAGAATTATTTTATTAATTTGTGAAAAAAAAAAAACATTCTAAAATTCAAATGGATACGTTAAAAAAAAAGAGCAAATAATGTTAGTATTTCTTTAATAACCTCTTAACAGTTCTTATAATTTTTGGAGTAGGGAGTTGGCGGTCCCATCGGCCAGTCTTCTGAGCTATTGGTCTTGCAGGTTGGGAAGTTTTTTTAAAGGTTCTTCCCTAGCTTCCGATCAAATATTCTTATTCGATATGTTCATCTTCATGGAGAATGGAAATGGTTGCAGTAAAAAAAAACAACACCAAATAAGTACAATACTTATGTTTAATGTATGACGACGTATCAACCTACCTTGTCGGCCATCTTCAGGGCAAATGGGAGAGGCTGCTTGGTGGACCGAGTACCAACACTACATCATCTTCATCTTTGGTTTCCACGTCCAGTCATTCCCGTTGCTAATAAACTCTGCGCATGTTAAAGCAATCGTCCTTTTTTTTTCATACAAATAATGATCGATATTCTATCCTATCGATTTCGCTGTTGTACACTCGTATTTATTCGTATCTTCGTCTTTTCTTTATGTTTTCGTCTGTAACTCTTTGCCACCACTAATTTCAGGCATGGCCACTGCCGTAGGAAAGATTCACGCATGTTGAATTGCTACTCTACGCATATTTAGCACTGCTATTTTATTACTAGCTGTGGAGCAAGAAGCACTAATAATCATCAGTATCATCTTAAATCCAAGCTGTTGCTAATAAAAGAATTTTTCAAAATTCTTAGAAATGCGTTACACACCTTCATACACTTGAGATGAAATCATCTATTAAGTAGTGGAAAAAGGAGATTCTAAATTTCTAGAGGATACATTGAAAAATAAATCAAATAATGTTAGTATTTCGTTGATAATCTTTAACTGTCCTTATAATTTTCGGCGTAGGGAGTTGGCGGCCCCATCGCCCAGTCTTCTGACTGCAGTCAGCTACTGGTCCTCCAGGTTGGGGGAAACCCACTACCGGGAAAGGGTTAATCTCTTTTCCGGTCTTACTTCTTCTGGCCGTGGCTCTACTTTCATTAATTTTCCAGTTCCACGTCCTGTCATCCACGTCGCTAATAAAGTCTGCGCACGTTTAAGCAATCGTCTTTTTTTTTTAATACAAATTAGGATCGATATCAGTTATTTCATCAATATCGCTGTTGTATATTTATTCGTATCCTCGTAGATACCGATGCGCTTCTTTTTGCTTGTCTGTAACACTTTTGAATCATGATTCACTAATAGTAATCAGTATCACATTAAATGCATCGAATACAGAATTATTTTATTAATTTGTGAAAAAAAAAAAACATTCTAAATTTCAAGTGGATACGTTAAAAAAAAAGAGCAAATAATGTTAGTATTTCTTTAATAACCTCTTAACAGTTCTTATAATTTTTGGAGTAGGGAGTTGGCGGTCCCATCGGCCAGTCTTCTGAGCTATTGGTCTTGCAGGTTGGGAAGTTTTTTTAAAGGTTCTTCCCTAACTTTCGATCAAATATTCTTATTCGATATGTTCATCTTCATGGAGAATGGAAATGGTTGCAGTAAAAAAAAACACACCAAATAAGTACAATACTTATGTTTAATGTATGACGACGTATCAACCTACCTTGTAGGCCATCTTCAGGGCAAATGGGAGAGGCTGCTTGGTGGACCTAGTACCAACACTACACCATCTTCATCTTTGGTTTCCACGTCCAGTCATTCCCGTTGCTAATAAACTCTGCGCATGTTAAAGCAATCGTCTTTTTTTTTTTTTCATACAAAAAATGATCGATATTCTATCCTATCGATTTCGCTGTTGTACACTCGTATTTATTCGTATCTTCGTCTTTTCTTTATGTTTTCGTCTGTAACTCTTTGCCACCACTAATTTCAGGCATGGCCACTGCCGTAGGAAAGATTCACGCATGTTGAATTGCTACTCTACGCATATTTAGCACTGCTATTTTATTACTAGCTGTGGAGCAAGAAGCACTAATAATCATCAGTATCATCTTAAATCCAAGCTGTTGCTAATTAAAGAATTTTTCAAAATTCTTAGAAATGCGTTACACACCTTCATACACTTGAGGTGAATTCATCTATTAAGTTGTGGAAAAAGAAGATTCTAAATTCCTAGAGGATACATTGAAAAATAAATCAAATAATGTTAGTATTTCGTTGATAATCTTTAACTGTCCTTATAATTTTTGGCGTAGGGAGTTAGCGGCCCCATCGCCCAGTCTTCTGACTGCAGTCTGCTACTGGTCCTCCAGGTTGGGGGAAACCCACTACCGGGAAAGGGTAAATCTCTTTTCCGGTCTTACTTCTTCTGGCCGTGGCTCTACTTTCATTAATTTTCCAGTTCCACGTCCTGTCATCCACGTCGCTAATAAAGTCTGCGCACGTTTAACCAATCGTCTTTTTTTTTTTAATACAAATTAGGATCGATATCAGTTATTTCATCAATATCGCTGTTGTATATTTATTTGTATCCTCGTAGATACCGATGCGCTTCTTTTTGGTTGTCTGTAACACTTTTCCACCGCTAATTTCTTGCAAGACCACTGCCGTAAAAAAGATTCACGCACGTTGAATTGCTACTATACGCATATTCAGCACTGCTATCCTGTTACTGCCTGTGAATCATGATTCACTAATAGTAATCAGTATTACATTAAATGCATCGAATACAGAATTATTTTATTAATTTGTGAAAAAAAAAACATTCTAAATTTCAAGTGGATACGTTAAAAAAAAAGAGCAAATAATGTTAGTATTTCTTTAATAACCTCTTAACAGTTCTTATAATTTTTGGAGTAGGGAGTTGGCGGTCCCATCGGCCAGTCTTCTGAGCTATTAGTCTTGCAGGTTGGGAAGTTTTTTTAAAGGTTCTTCCCTAACTTCCGATCAAATATTCTTATTCGATATGTTCATCTTCATGGAAAATGGAAATGGTTGCAGTAAAAAAAAAACACCAAATAAGTACAATACTTATGTTTAATGTATGACGACGTATCAACCTACCTTGTAGGCCATCTTCAGGGCAAATGGGAGAGGCTGCTTGCTGGACCTAGTACCAACACTACACCATCTTCATCTTTGGTTTCCACGTCCAGTCATTCCCGTTGCTAATAAACTCTGCGCATGTTAAAGCAATCGTCTTTTTTTTTTTCATACAAATAATGATCTATATTCTATCCTATCGATTTCGCTGTAGTACACTCGTATTTATTCGTATCTTCGTCTTTTCTTTATGTTTTCGTCTGTAACTCTTTGCCACCACTAATTTCAGGCATGGCCACTGCCGTAGGAAAGATTCACGCATGTTGAATTGCTACTCTACGCATATTTAGCACTGCTATTTTATTACTAGCTGTGGAGCAAGAAGCACTAATAATCATCAGTATCATCTTAAATCCAAGCTGTTGCTAATAAAAGAATTTTTCAAAATTCTTAGAAATGCGTTACACACCTTCATACACTTGAGGTGAATTCATCTATTAAGTTGTGGAAAAAGAAGATTCTAAATTCCTAGAGGATACATTGAAAAATAAATCAAATAATGTTAGTATTTCGTTGATAATCTTTAACTGTCCTTATAATTTTTGGCGTAGGGAGTTAGCGGCCCCATCGCCCAGTCTTCTGACTGCAGTCAGCTACTGGTCCTCCAGGTTGGGGGAAACCCACTACCGGGAAAGGGTAAATCTCTTTTCCGGTCTTACTTCTTCTGGCCGTGGCTCTACTTTCATTAATTTTCCAGTTCCACGTCCTGTCATCCACGTCGCTAATAAAGTCTGCGCACGTTTAAGCAATCGTCTTTTTTTTTTTTAATACAAATTAGGATCGATATCAGTTATTTCATCAATATCGCTGTTGTATATTTATTTGTATCCTCGTAGATACCGATGCGCTTCTTTTTGCTTGTCTGTAACACTTTTCCACCGCTAATTTCTTGCAAGACCACTGCCGTAAAAAAGATTCACGCACGTTGAATTGCTACTATACGCATATTCAGCACTGCTATCTTGTTACTGCCTGTGAATCATGATTCACTAATAGTAATCAGTATCACATTAAACGCATCGAATACACAATTATTTTATTAATTTGTGAAAAAAAAAACATTCTAAATTTCAAGTGGATACGTTAAAAAAAAAGAGCAAATAATGTTAGTATTTCTTTAATAACCTCTTAACAGTTCTTATAATTTTTGGAGTAGGGAGTTGGCGGTCCCATCGGCCAGTCTTCTGAGCTATTGGTCTTGCAGGTTGGGAAGTTTTTTTAAAGGTTCTTCCCTAGCTTCCGATCAAATATTCTTATTCGATATGTTCATCTTCATGGAGAATGGAAATGGTTGCAGTAAAAAAAACAACACCAAATAAGTACAATACTTATGTTTAATGTATGACGACGTATCAACCTACCTTGTCGGCCATCTTCAGGGCAAATGGGAGAGGCTGCTTGCTGGACCGAGTACCAACACTACATCATCTTCATCTTTGGTTTCCACGTCCAGTCATTCCCGTTGCTAATAAACTCTGCGCATGTTAAAGCAATCGTCCTTTTTTTTTTCATACAAATAATGATCGATATTCTATCCTATCGATTTCGCTGTTGTACACTCGTATTTATTCGTATCTTCGTCTTTTCTTTATGTTTTCGTCTGTAACTCTTTGCCACCACTAATTTCAGGCATGGCCACTGCCGTAGGAAAGATTCACGCATGTTGAATTGCTACTCTACGCATATTCAGCACTGCTATTTTGTTACTAGCTGTGGAGCAAGAATAACTAATAATCATCAGTATTATCTGAAATACAATCGGTTGGTAATGTAAGAATTATTCAAAATTCTTAGAAATGCGTTACACACCTTCATACACTTGAGGTGAATTCATCTATTAAGTTGTGGAAAAAGAAGATTCTAAATTCCTAGAGGATACATTGAAAAATAAATCAAATAATGTTAGTATTTCGTTGATAATCTTTAACTGTCCTTATAATTTTTGGCGTAGGGAGTTAGCGGCCCCATCGCCCAGTCTTCTGACTGCAGTCAGCTACTGGTCCTCCAGGTTGGGGGAAACCCACTACCGGGAAAGGGTAAATCTCTTTTCCGGTCTTACTTCTTCTGGCCGTGGCTCTACTTTCATTAATTTTCCAGTTCCACGTCCTGTCATCCACGTCGCTAATAAAGTCTGCGCACGTTTAAGCAATCGTCTTTTTTTTTTTAATACAAATTAGGATCGATATCAGTTATTTCATCAATATCGCTGTTGTATATTTATTCGTATCCTCGTAGATACCGATGCGCTTCTTTTTGCCTGTCTGTAACACTTTTCCACCGCTAATTTCTTGCAAGACCACTGCCCTAAAAAAGATTCACGCACGTTGAATTGCTACTATACGCATATTCAGCACTGCTACCTTGTTACTGCCTGTGAATCATGATTCACTAATAGTAATCAGTATCACATTAAATGCATCGAATACAGAATTATTTTATTAATTTGTGAAAAAAAAAAACATTCTAAAATTCAAATGGATACGTTAAAAAAAAAGAGCAAATAATGTTAGTATTTCTTTAATAACCTCTTAACAGTTCTTATAATTTTTGGAGTAGGGAGTTGGCGGTCCCATCGGCCAGTCTTCTGAGCTATTGGTCTTGCAGGTTGGGAAGTTTTTTTAAAGGTTCTTCCCTAGCTTCCGATCAAATATTCTTATTCGATATGTTCATCTTCATGGAGAATGGAAATGGTTGCAGTAAAAAAAACAACACCAAATAAGTACAATACTTATGTTTAATGTATGACGACGTATCAACCTACCTTGTCGGCCATCTTCAGGTCAAATGGGAGAGGCTGCTTGGTGGACCGAGTACCAACACTACATCATCTTCATCTTTGGTTTCCACGTCCAGTCATTCCCGTTGCTAATAAACTCTGCGCATGTTAAAGCAATCGTCCTTTTTTTTTTCATACAAATAATGATCGATATTCTATCCTATCGATTTCGCTGTTGTACACTCGTATTTATTCGTATCTTCGTCTTTTCTTTATGTTTTCGTCTGTAACTCTTTGCCACCACTAATTTCAGGCATGGCCACTGCCGTAGGAAAGATTCACGCATGTTGAATTGCTACTCTACGCATATTTAGCACTGCTATTTTATTACTAGCTGTGGAGCAAGAAGCACTAATAATCATCAGTATCATCTTAAATCCAAGCTGTTGCTAATAAAAGAATTTTTCAAAATTCTTAGAAATGCGTTACACACCTTCATACACTTGAGATGTAATCATCTATTAAGTAGTGGAAAAAGGAGATTCTAAATTTCGAGAGGATACATTGAAAAATAAATCAAATAATGTTAGTATTTCCTTGATAATCTTTAACTGTCCTTATAATTTTCGGCGTAGGGAGTTGGCCGCCCCATCGCCCAGTCTTCTGACTGCAGTCAGCTACTGGTCCTCCAGGTTGGGGGAAACCCACTACCGGGAAAGGGTTAATCTCTTTTCCGGTCTTACTTCTTCTGGCCGTGGCTCTACTTTCATTAATTTTCCAGTTCCACGTCCTGTCATCCACGTCGCTAATAAAGTCTGCGCACGTTTAAGCAATCGTCTTTTTTTTTTAATACAAATTAGGATCGATATCAGTTATTTCATCAATATCCCTGTTGTATATTTATTCGTATCCTCGTAGATACCGATGCGCTTCTTTTTGCTTGTCTGTAACACTTTTGAATCATGATTCACTAATAGTAATCAGTATCACATTAAATGCATCGAATACAGAATTATTTTATTAATTTGTGAAAAAAAAAACATTCTAAATTTCAAGTGGATACGTTAAAAAAAAAGAGCAAATAATGTTAGTATTTCTTTAATAACCTCTTAACAGTTCTTATAATTTTTGGAGTAGGGAGTTGGCGGTCCCATCGGCCAGTCTTCTGAGCTATTGGTCTTGCAGGTTGGGAAGTTTTTTTAAAGGTTCTTCCCTAGCTTCCGATCAAATATTCTTATTCGATATGTTCATCTTCATGGAGAATGGAAATGGTTGCAGTAAAAAAAACAACACCAAATAAGTACAATACTTATGTTTAATGTATGACGACGTATCAACCTACCTTGTCGGCCATCTTCAGGGCAAATGGGAGAGGCTGCTTGCTGGACCGAGTACCAACACTACATCATCTTCATCTTTGGTTTCCACGTCCAGTCATTCCCGTTGCTAATAAACTCTGCGCATGTTAAAGCAATCGTCCTTTTTTTTTTTCATACAAATAATGATCGATATTCTATCCTATCGATTTCGCTGTTGTACACTCGTATTTATTCGTATCTTCGTCTTTTCTTTATGTTTTCGTCTGTAACTCTTTGCCACCACTAATTTCAGGCATGGCCACTGCCGTAGGAAAGATTCACGCATGTTGAATTGCTACTCTACGCATAATTAGCACTGCTATTTTATTACTTGCTGTGGAGCAAGAAGCACTAATAATCATCAGTATCATCTTAAATCCAAGCTGTTGCTAATAAAAGAATTTTTCAAAATTCTTAGAAATGCGTTACACACCTTCATACACTTGAGATGAAATCATCTATTAAGTAGTGGAAAAAAGAGATTCTAAATCTCTAGAGGATACATTGAAAAATAAATCAAATAATGTTAGTATTTCCTTGATAATCTTTACCTGTCCTTATAATTTTCGGCGTAGGGAGTTGGCGGCCCCATCGCCCAGTCTTCTGACTGCAGTCAGCTACTGGTCCTCCAGGTTGGGGGAAACCCACTACCGGGAAAGGGTTAATCTCTTTTCCGGTCTTACTTCTTCTGGCCGTGGCTCTACTTTCATTAATTTTCCAGTTCCACGTCCTGTCATCCACGTCGCTAATAAAGTCTGCGCACGTTTAAGCAATCGTCTTTTTTTTTTAATACAAATTAGGATCGATATCAGTTATTTCATCAATATCGCTGTTGTATATTTATTCGTATCCTCGTAGATACCGATGCGCTTCTTTTTGCTTGTCTGTAACACTTTTGAATCATGATTCACTAATAGTAATCAGTATCACATTAAATGCATCGAATACAGAATTATTTTATTAATTTGTGAAAAAAAAACATTCTAAATTTCAAGTGGATACGTTAAAAAAAAAGAGCAAATAATGTTAGTATTTCTTTAATAACCTCTTAACAGTTCTTATAATTTTTGGAGTAGGGAGTTGGCGGTCCCATCGGCCAGTCTTCTGAGCTATTGGTCTTGCAGGTTGGGAAGTTTTTTTAAAGGTTCTTCCCTAACTTCCGATCAAATATTCTTATTCGATATGTTCATCTTCATGGAGAATGGAAATGGTTGCAGTAAAAAAAACAACACCAAATAAGTACAATACTTATGTTTAATGTATGACGACGTATCAACCTACCTTGTAGGCCATCTTCAGGGCAAATGGGAGAGGCTGCTTGCTGGACCTAGTACCAACACTACATCATCTTCATCTTTGGTTTCCACGTCCAGTCATTCCCGTTGCTAATAAACTCTGCGCATGTTAAAGCAATCGTCCTTTTTTTTTTTTCATACAAATAATGATCGATATTCTATCCTATCGATTTCGCTGTTGTACACTCGTATTTATTCGTATCTTCGTCTTTTCTTTATGTTTTCGTCTGTAACTCTTTGCCACCACAAATTTCAGGCATGGCCACTGCCGTAGGAAAGATTCACGCATGTTGAATTGCTACTCTACGCATATTCAGCACTGCTATTTTGTTACTAGCTGTGGAGCAAGAATAACTAATAATCATCAGTATTATCTGAAATACAATCGGTTGGTAATGTACGAATTATTCAAAATTCTTAGAAATGCGTTACACACCTTCATACACTTGAGGTGAATTCATCTATTAAGTTGTGGAAAAAGAAGATTCTAAATTCCTAGAGGATACATTGAAAAATAAATCAAATAATGTTAGTATTTCGTTGATAATCTTTAACTGTCCTTATAATTTTTGGCGTAGGGAGTTAGCGGCCCCATCGCCCAGTCTTCTGACTGCAGTCTGCTACTGGTCCTCCAGGTTGGGGGAAACCCACTACCGGGAAAGGGTAAATCTCTTTTCCGGTCTTACTTCTTCTGGCCGTGGCTCTACTTTCATTAATTTTCCAGTTCCACGTCCTGTCATCCACGTCGCTAATAAAGTCTGCGCACGTTTAAGCAATCGTCTTTTTTTTTTTTAATACAAATTAGGATCGATATCAGTTATTTCATCAATATCGCTGTTGTATATTTATTTGTATCCTCGTAGATACCGATGCGCTTCTTTTTGCTTGTCTGTAACACTTTTCCACCGCTAATTTCTTGCAAGACCACTGCCGTAAAAAAGATTCACGCACGTTGAATTGCTACTATACGCATATTCAGCACTGCTATCTTGTTACTGCCTGTGAATCATGATTCACTAATAGTAATCAGTATCACATTAAACGCATCGAATACACAATTATTTTATTAATTTGTGAAAAAAAAAACATTCTAAATTTCAAGTGGATACGTTAAAAAAAAAGAGCAAATAATGTTAGTATTTCTTTAATAACCTCTTAACAGTTCTTATAATTTTTGGAGTAGGGAGTTGGCGGTCCCATCGGCCAGTCTTCTGAGCTATTGGTCTTGCAGGTTGGGAAGTTTTTTTAAAGGTTCTTCCCTAGCTTCCGATCAAATATTCTTATTCGATATGTTCATCTTCATGGAGAATGGAAATGGTTGCAGTAAAAAAAACAACACCAAATAAGTACAATACTTATGTTTAATGTATGACGACGTATCAACCTACCTTGTCGGCCATCTTCAGGGCAAATGGGAGAGGCTGCTTGCTGGACCGAGTACCAACACTACATCATCTTCATCTTTGGTTTCCACGTCCAGTCATTCCCGTTGCTAATAAACTCTGCGCATGTTAAAGCAATCGTCCTTTTTTTTTTCATACAAATAATGATCGATATTCTATCCTATCGATTTCGCTGTTGTACACTCGTATTTATTCGTATCTTCGTCTTTTCTTTATGTTTTCGTCTGTAACTCTTTGCCACCACTAATTTCAGGCATGGCCACTGCCGTAGGAAAGATTCACGCATGTTGAATTGCTACTCTACGCATATTCAGCACTGCTATTTTGTTACTAGCTGTGGAGCAAGAATAACTAATAATCATCAGTATTATCTGAAATACAATCGGTTGGTAATGTAAGAATTATTCAAAATTCTTAGAAATGCGTTACACACCTTCATACACTTGAGGTGAATTCATCTATTAAGTTGTGGAAAAAGAAGATTCTAAATTTCTAGAGGATACATTGAAAAATAAATCAAATAATGTTAGTATTTCCTTGATAATCCTTAACTGTCCTTATAATTTTCGGCGTAGGGAGTTGGCGGCCCCATCGCCCAGTCTTCTGACTGCAGTCAGCTACTGGTCCTCCAGGTTGGGGGAAACCCACTACCGGGAAAGGGTTAATCTCTTTTCCGGTCTTACTTCTTCTGGCCGTGGCTCTACTTTCATTAATTTTCCAGTTCCACGTCCTGTCATCCACGTCGCTAATAAAGTCTGCGCACGTTTAAGCAATCGTCTTTTTTTTTTAATACAAATTAGGATCGATATCAGTTATTTCATCAATATCGCTGTTGTATATTTATTCGTATCCTCGTAGATACCGATGCGCTTCTTTTTGCTTGTCTGTAACACTTTTGAATCATGATTCACTAATAGTAATCAGTATTACATTAAATGCATCGAATACAGAATTATTTTATTAATTTGTGAAAAAAAAAACATTCAGAATTTCAAGTGGATACGTTAAAAAAAAAGAGCAAATAATGTTAGTATTTCTTTAATAACCTCTTAACAGTTCTTATAATTTTTGGAGTAGGGAGTTGGCGGTCCCATCGGCCAGTCTTCTGAGCTATTGGTCTTGCAGGTTGGGAAGTTTTTTTAAAGGTTCTTCCCTAACTTCCGATCAAATATTCTTATTCGATATGTTCATCTTCATGGAGAATGGAAATGGTTGCAGTAAAAAAAAACACACCAAATAAGTACAATACTTATGTTTAATGTATGACGACGTATCAACCTACCTTGTAGGCCATCTTCAGGGCAAATGGGAGAGGCTGCTTGCTGGACCTAGTACCAACACTACACCATCTTCATCTTTGGTTTCCACGTCCAGTCATTCCTGTTGCTAATAAACTCTGCGCATGTTAAAGCAATCGTCTTTTTTTTTTTTCATACAAATAATGATCGATATTCTATCCTGTCGATTTCGCTGTTGTACACTCGTATTTATTCGTATCTTCGTCTTTTCTTTATGTTTTCGTCTGTAACTCTTTGCCACCACTAATTTCAGGCATGGCCACTGCCGTAGGAAAGATTCACGCATGTTGAATTGCTACTCTACGCATATTCAGCACTGCTATTTTGTTACTAGCTGTGGAGCAAGAATAACTAATAATCATCAGTATTATCTGAAATACAATCGGTTGGTAATGTAAGAATTATTCAAAATTCTTAGAAATGCGTTACACACCTTCATACACTTGAGGTGAATTCATCTATTAAGTTGTGGAAAAAGAAGATTCTAAATTCCTAGAGGATACATTGAAAAATAAATCAAATAATGTTAGTATTTCGTTGATAATCTTTAACTGTCCTTATAATTTTTGGCGTAGGGAGTTAGCGGCCCCATCGCCCAGTCTTCTGACTGCAGTCAGCTACTGGTCCTCCAGGTTGGGGGAAACCCACTACCGGGAAAGGGTAAATCTCTTTTCCGGTCTTACTTCTTCTGGCCGTGGCTCTACTTTCATTAATTTTCCAGTTCCACGTCCTGTCATCCACGTCGCTAATAAAGTCTGCGCACGTTTAAGCAATCGTCTTTTTTTTTTTAATACAAATTAGGATCGATATCAGTTATTTCATCAATATCGCTGTTGTATATTTATTCGTATCCTCGTAGATACCGATGCGCTTCTTTTTGCCTGTCTGTAACACTTTTCCACCGCTAATTTCTTGCAAGACCACTGCCGTAAAAATGATTCACGCACGTTGAATTGCTACTATACGCATATTCAGCACTGCTATCTTGTTACTGCCTGTGAATCATGATTCACTAATAGTAATCAGTATCACATTAAATGCATCGAATACAGAATTATTTTATTAATTTGTGAAAAAAAAAAACATTCTAAAATTCAAATGGATACGTTAAAAAAAAGAGCAAATAATGTTAGTATTTCTTTAATAACCTCTTAACAGTTCTTATAATTTTTGGAGTAGGGAGTTGGCGGTCCCATCGGCCAGTCTTCTGAGCTATTGGTCTTGCAGGTTGGGAAGTTTTTTTAAAGGTTCTTCCCTAGCTTCCGATCAAATATTCTTATTCGATATGTTCATCTTCATGGAGAATGGAAATGGTTGCAGTAAAAAAAACAACACCAAATAAGTACAATACTTATGTTTAATGTATGACGACGTATCAACCTACCTTGTCGGCCATCTTCAGGGCAAATGGGAGAGGCTGCTTGCTGGACCGAGTACCAACACTACATCATCTTCATCTTTGGTTTCCACGTCCAGTCATTCCCGTTGCTAATAAACTCTGCGCATGTTAAAGCAATCGTCCTTTTTTTTTTTCATACAAATAATGATCGATATTCTATCCTATCGATTTCGCTGTTGTACACTCGTATTTATTCGTATCTTCGTCTTTTCTTTATGTTTTTGTCTGTAACTCTTTGCCACCACTAATTTCAGGCATGGCCACTGCCGTAGGAAAGATTCACGCATGTTGAATTGCTACTCTACGCATATTCAGCACTGCTATTTTGTTACTAGCTGTGGAGCAAGAATAACTAATAATCATCAGTATTATCTGAAATACAATCGGTTGGTAATGTAAGAATTATTCAAAATTCTTAGAAATGCGTTACACACCTTCATACACTTGAGGTGAATTCATCTATTAAGTTGTGGAAAAAGAAGATTCTAAATTCCTAGAGGATACATTGAAAAATAAATCAAATAATGTTAGTATTTCGTTGATAATCTTTAACTGTCCTTATAATTTTTGGCGTAGGGAGTTAGCGGCCCCATCGCCCAGTCTTCTGACTGCAGTCAGCTACTGGTCCTCCAGGTTGGGGGAAACCCACTACCGGGAAAGGGTAAATCTCTTTTCCGGTCTTACTTCTTCTGGCCGTGGCTCTACTTTCATTAATTTTCCAGTTCCACGTCCTGTCATCCACGTCGCTAATAAAGTCTGCGCACGTTTAAGCAATCGTCTTTTTTTTTTAATACAAATTAGGATCGATATCAGTTATTTCATCAATATCGCTGTTGTATATTTATTCGTATCCTCGTACATACCGATGCGCTTCTTTTTGCTTGTCTGTAACACTTTTGAATCATGATTCACTAATAGTAATCAGTATCACATTAAATGCATCGAATACAGAATTATTTTATTAATTTGTGAAAAAAAAACATTCTAAATTTCAAGTGGATACGTTAAAAAAAAAGAGCAAATAATGTTAGTATTTCTTTAATAACCTCTTAACAGTTCTTATAATTTTTGGAGTAGGGAGTTGGCGGTCCCATCGGCCAGTCTTCTGAGCTATTGGTCTTGCAGATTGGGAAGTTTTTTTAAAGGTTCTTCCCTAACTTCCGATCAAATATTCTTATTCGATATGTTCATCTTCATGGAGAATGGAAATGATTGCAGTAAAAAAAAACACACCAAATAAGTACAATACTTATGTTTAATGTATGACGACGTATCAACCTACCTTGTAGGCCATCTTCAGGGCAAATGGGAGAGGCTGCTTGCTGGACCTAGTACCAACACTACACCATCTTCATCTTTGGTTTCCACGTCCAGTCATTCCTGTTGCTAATAAACTCTGCGCATGTTAAAGCAATCGTCTTTTTTTTTTTTCATACAAATAATGATCGATATTCTATCCTATCGATTTCGCTGTTTTACACTCGTATTTATTCGTATCTTCGTCTTTTCTTTATGTTTTCGTCTGTAACTCTTTGCCACCACTAATTTCAGGCATGGCCACTGCCGTAGGAAAGATTCACGCATGTTGAATTGCTACTCTACGCATATTTAGCACTGCTATTTTATTACTAGCTGTGGAGCAAGAAGCACTAATAATCATCAGTATCATCTTAAATCCAAGCTGTTGCTAATAAAAGAATTTTTCAAAATTCTTAGAAATGCGTTACACACCTTCATACACTTGAGGTGAATTCATCTATTAAGTTGTGGAAAAAGAAGATTCTAAATTCCTAGAGGATACATTGAAAAATAAATCAAATAATGTTAGTATTTCGTTGATAATCTTTAACTGTCCTTATAATTTTTGGCGTAGGGAGTTAGCGGCCCCATCGCCCAGTCTTCTGACTGCAGTCTGCTACTGGTCCTCCAGGTTGGGGGAAACCCACTACCGGGAAAGGGTAAATCTCTTTTCCGGTCTTACTTCTTCTGGCCGTGGCTCTACTTTCATTAATTTTCCAGTTCCACGTCCTGTCATCCACGTCGCTAATAAAGTCTGCGCACGTTTAAGCAATCGTCTTTTTTTTTTTAATACAAATTAGGATCGATATCAGTTATTTCATCAATATCGCTGTTGTATATTTATTTGTATCCTCGTAGATACCGATGCGCTTCTTTTTGGTTGTCTGTAACACTTTTCCACCGCTAATTTCTTGCAAGACCACTGCCGTAAAAAAGATTCACGCACGTTGAATTGCTACTATACGCATATTCAGCACTGCTATCCTGTTACTGCCTGTGAATCATGATTCACTAATAGTAATCAGTATTACATTAAACGCATCGAATACAGAATTATTTTATTAATTTGTGAAAAAAAAAACATTCTAAATTTCAAGTGGATACGTTAAAAAAAAAGAGCAAATAATGTTAGTATTTCTTTAATAACCTCTTAACAGTTCTTATAATTTTTGGAGTAGGGAGTTGGCGGTCCCATCGGCCAGTCTTCTGAGCTATTGGTCTTGCAGATTGGGAAGTTTTTTTAAAGGTTCTTCCCTAACTTCCGATCAAATATTCTTATTCGATATGTTCATCTTCATGGAGAATGGAAATGGTTGCAGTAAAAAAAAACACACCAAATAAGTACAATACTTATGTTTAATGTATGACGACGTATCAACCTACCTTGTAGGCCATCTTCAGGGCAAATGGGAGAGGCTGCTTGCTGGACCTAGTACCAACACTACACCATCTTCATCTTTGGTTTCCACGTCCAGTCATTCCCGTTGCTAATAAACTCTGCGCATGTTAAAGCAATCGTCTTTTTTTTTTTTCATACAAATAATGATCGATATTCTATCCTATCGATTTCGCTGTTGTACACTCGTATTTATTCGTATCTTCGTCTTTTCTTTATGTTTTCGTCTGAAACTCTTTGCCACCACTAATTTCAGGCATGGCCACTGCCGTAGGAAAGATTCACGCATGTTGAATTGCTACTCTACGCATATTTAGCACTGCTATTTTATTACTAGCTGTGGAGCAAGAAGCACTAATAATCATCAGTATCATCTTAAATCCAAGCTGTTGCTAATAAAAGAATTTTTCAAAATTCTTAGAAATGCGTTACACACCTTCATACACTTGAGGTGAATTCATCTATTAAGTTGTGGAAAAAGAAGATTCTAAATTCCTAGAGGATACATTGAAAAATAAATCCAAAAATGTTAGTATTTCGTTGATAATCTTTAACTGTCCTTATAATTTTTGGCGTAGGGAGTTAGCGGCCCCATCGCCCAGTCTTCTGACTGCAGTCAGCTACTGGTCCTCCAGGTTGGGGGAAACCCACTACCGGGAAAGGGTAAATCTCTTTTCCGGTCTTACTTCTTCTGGCCGTGGCTCTACTTTCATTAATTTTCCAGTTCCACGTCCTGTCATCCACGTCGCTAATAAAGTCTGCGCACGTTTAAGCAATCGTCTTTTTTTTTTAATACAAATTAGGATCGATATCAGTTATTTCATCAATATCGCTGTTGTATATTTATTTGTATCCTCGTAGATACCGATGCGCTTCTTTTTGGTTGTCTGTAACACTTTTCCACCGCTAATTTCTTGCAAGACCACTGCCGTAAAAAAGATTCACGCACGTTGAATTGCTACTATACGCATATTCAGCACTGCTATCCTGTTACTGCCTGTGAATCATGATTCACTAATAGTAATCAGTATTACATTAAACGCATCGAATACACAATTATTTTATTAATTTGTGAAAAAAAAAACATTCTAAATTTCAAGTGGATACGTTAAAAAAAAAGAGCAAATAATGTTAGTATTTCTTTAATAACCTCTTAACAGTTCTTATAATTTTTGGAGTAGGGAGTTGGCGGTCCCATCGGCCAGTCTTCTGAGCTATTGGTCTTGCAGATTGGGAAGTTTTTTTAAAGGTTCTTCCCTAACTTCCGATCAAATATTCTTATTCGATATGTTCATCTTCATGGAGAATGGAAATGGTTGCAGTAAAAAAAAACACACCAAATAAGTACAATACTTATGTTTAATGTATGACGACGTATCAACCTACCTTGTAGGCCATCTTCAGGGCAAATGGGAGAGGCTGCTTGCTGGACCTAGTACCAACACTACACCATCTTCATCTTTGGTTTCCACGTCCAGTCATTCCCGTTGCTAATAAACTCTGCGCATGTTAAAGCAATCGTCTTTTTTTTTTTTCATACAAATAATGATCGATATTCTATCCTATCGATTTCGCTGTTGTACACTCGTATTTATTCGTATCTTCGTCTTTTCTTTATGTTTTCGTCTGTAACTCTTTGCCACCACTAATTTCAGGCATGGCCACTGCCGTAGGAAAGATTCACGCATGTTGAATTGCTACTCTACGCATATTTAGCACTGCTATTTTATTACTAGCTGTGGAGCAAGAAGCACTAATAATCATCAGTATCATCTTAAATCCAAGCTGTTGCTAATAAAAGAATTTTTCAAAATTCTTAGAAATGCGTTACACACCTTCATACACTTGAGGTGAATTCATCTATTAAGTTGTGGAAAAAGAAGATTCTAAATTCCTAGAGGATACATTGAAAAATAAATCAAATAATGTTAGTATTTCGTTGATATTCTTTAACTGTCCTTATAATTTTTGGCGTAGGGAGTTAGCGGCCCCATCGCCCAGTCTTCTGACTGCAGTCTGCTACTGGTCCTCCAGGTTGGGGGAAACCCACTACCGGGAAAGGGTAAATCTCTTTTCCGGTCTTACTTCTTCTGGCCGTGGCTCTACTTTCATTAATTTTCCAGTTCCACGTCCTGTCATCCACGTCGCTAATAAAGTCTGCGCACGTTTAAGCAATCGTCTTTTTTTTTTTTAATACAAATTAGGATCGATATCAGTTATTTCATCAATATCGCTGTTGTATATTTATTTGTATCCTCGTAGATACCGATGCGCTTCTTTTTGCTTGTCTGTAACACTTTTCCACCGCTAATTTCTTGCAAGACCACTGCCGTAAAAAAGATTCACGCACGTTGAATTGCTACTATACGCATATTCAGCACTGCTATCTTGTTACTGCCTGTGAATCATGATTCACTAATAGTAATCAGTATCACATTAAACGCATCGAATACACAATTATTTTATTAATTTGTGAAAAAAAAAACATTCTAAATTTCAAGTGGATACGTAAAAAAAAAAGAGCAAATAATGTTAGTATTTCTTTAATAACCTCTTAACAGTTCTTATAATTTTTGGAGTAGGGAGTTGGCGGTCCCATCGGCCAGTCTTCTGAGCTATTGGTCTTGCAGGTTGGGAAGTTTTTTTAAAGGTTCTTCCCTAGCTTCCGATCAAATATTCTTATTCGATATGTTCATCTTCATGGAGAATGGAAATGGTTGCAGTTAAAAAAACAACACCAAATAAGTACAATACTTATGTTTAATGTATGACGACGTATCAACCTACCTTGTCGGCCATCTTCAGGTCAAATGGGAGAGGCTGCTTGGTGGACCGAGTACCAACACTACATCATCTTCATCTTTGGTTTCCACGTCCAGTCATTCCCGTTGCTAATAAACTCTGCGCATGTTAAAGCAATCGTCCTTTTTTTTTTTCATACAAATAATGATCGATATTCTATCCTATCGATTTCGCTGTTGTACACTCGTATTTATTCGTATCTTCGTCTTTTCTTTATGTTTTCGTCTGTAACTCTTTGCCACCACTAATTTCAGGCATGGCCACTGCCGTAGGAAAGATTCACGCATGTTGAATTGCTACTCTACGCATATTTAGCACTGCTATTTTATTACTAGCTGTGGAGCAAGAAGCACTAATAATCATCAGTATCATCTTAAATCCAAGCTGTTGCTAATAAAAGAATTTTTCAAAATTCTTAGAAATGCGTTACACACCTTCATACACTTGAGATGAAATCATCTATTAAGTAGTGGAAAAAGGAGATTCTAAATTTCTAGAGGATACATTGAAAAATAAATCAAATAATGTTAGTATTTCCTTGATAATCTTTAACTGTCCTTATAATTTTCGGCGTAGGGAGTTGGCCGCCCCATCGCCCAGTCTTCTGACTGCAGTCAGCTACTGGTCCTCCAGGTTGGGGGAAACCCACTACCGGGAAAGGGTTAATCTCTTTTCCGGTCTTACTTCTTCTGGCCGTGGCTCTACTTTCATTAATTTTCCAGTTCCACGTCCTGTCATCCACGTCGCTAATAAAGTCTGCGCACGTTTAAGCATTCGTCTTTTTTTTTTAATACAAATTAGGATCGATATCAGTTATTTCATCAATATCCCTGTTGTATATTTATTCGTATCCTCGTAGATACCGATGCGCTTCTTTTTTGCTTGTCTGTAACACTTTTGAATCATGATTCACTAATAGTAATCAGTATCACATTAAATGCATCGAATACACAATTATTTTATTAATTTGTGAAAAAAAAAAACATTCTAAATTTCAAGTGGATACGTTAAAAAAAAAGAGCAAATAATGTTAGTATTTCTTTAATAACCTCTTAACAGTTCTTATAATTTTTGGAGTAGGGAGTTGGCGGTCCCATCGGCCAGTCTTCTGAGCTATTGGTCTTGCAGGTTGGGAAGTTTTTTTAAAGGTTCTTCCCTAGCTTCCGATCAAATATTCTTATTCGATATGTTCATCTTCATGGAGAATGGAAATGGTTGCAGTAAAAAAAACAACACCAAATAAGTACAATACTTATGTTTAATGTATGACGACGTATCAACCTACCTTGTCGGCCATCTTCAGGGCAAATGGGAGAGGCTGCTTGCTGGACCGAGTACCAACACTACATCATCTTCATCTTTGGTTTCCACGTCCAGTCATTCCCGTTGCTAATAAACTCTGCGCATGTTAAAGCAATCGTCCTTTTTTTTTTTTCATACAAATAATGATCGATATTCTATCCTATCGATTTCGCTGTTGTACACTCGTATTTTTTCGTATCTTCGTCTTTTCTTTATGTTTTCGTCTGTAACTCTTTGCCACCACTAATTTCAGGCATGGCCACTGCCGTAGGAAAGATTCACGCATGTTGAATTGCTACTCAACGCATATTTAGCACTGCTATTTTATTACTAGCTGTGGAGCAAGAAGCACTAATAATCATCAGTATCATCTTAAATCCAAGCTGTTGCTAATAAAAGAATTTTTCAAAATTCTTAGAAATGCGTTACACACCTTCATACACTTGAGATGAAATCATCTATTAAGTTGTGGAAAAAGGAGATTCTAAATTTCTAGAGGATACA